>LR754572.1:0-18021 GCA_902729485.2 Mus minutoides | reverse complement strand
GGTACTGTATGCCTTTAATCCCAGATCTTGAAGGCAGAGGCAGGCTGTAAGTTAGAGGCCAGGCTGGTCTACATATTGATTTTCATACTGACTTTCAGGCCAGCCAGAGGTAAACAGTGAAAACCTGTCTAAAAACAGAAAGAGGGTAGGGGTAGAGGGAGAGGAGAAAGAGGAGACAGAAAGGTGGGAGAGGGAGAAAGCAGGGAGGAGGACAGGGAGCAGGAGAGACAGGGAGGAGAGGGAGAGGAAGGTAGGGCACACGCAAACCGTGAAGAGTCCTAATGAAACACTGCCACCTAGTGGAATCAGAAGACAGAAAAAAGTCTGAAAAGGATTGCAAGAATTCCATGGCACTTTTCAGTTTAAATAACAGAAGTCAATCTGAATACATGATACCTGAAGAAATTCAGCTGTACTTGAAGCAGAGGTGTTATTACCCCTTTTCCAGACGCTGATAATGGAGTTCACATTTACTTAGAAGCAAAACCTACTTCATTCTGATCCCCTCTGCCCCTGTTCATCATCCACGGGGCCACTCCTCAGGAGTCTTGTCCAACCCCTGACCTCCACACAGGGTTAGACTCCGATTCAGAGACAACCAAGGTTCCAGGCATGGGTCTCCATAGCAGTCTGAGCTAGAACTTCGTTGACTTAAAAATTCTTCGAAGACTTCTATTATGTTCCTTTAAAAAACTGTAAGGTTTGGCTCTATCCCAAGGATAAGTAGTATATCTATTTTAACTTTTAACTGTTTTGTGTTTTCAAATGACTCTTTTTAAAAAGTGGAGTTCTGAACACTGTAGAATTTTTATCTGCTGTTACAAACTCATCTCAGTGTCATGGGATGACACTGAAGACGAGAAGACAGCATGAATACTTTAGCTAGATCCTGAAAAGGATCCAGTGTGTTCACTCACCCTGTGTGTAATGAAATTTCTAATCATTGTTTTGGGCTTTAAGAGGAAAGATAATTCTTTTAAATTATTTCTTTAGATGTGATGTGCTGATATACACCAGGCATGCAGAAACAGAGGTCTTTGTAGTGCTGTGAGCATAGATCCTGACTCGAAAATCGACATCACTGTGTCTCTACAGACCTGTTAGAACCACTTGTGTCTATATCATAGCAATGTTTTGTTTTGTTTTTTAAAAAAATGGACTTGCTGTCCTTTTCCTAAGAGTCAAGGGTCTAGCCAAGCAGTGGTGGTGCACACCTTTAATCTCAGCATTTGGGAGTCAGAGTCAGGCAGATTTCTGAGTTCAAGGCCAGCCTGGTCTACAGAGTGAGTTCCAGGACAGCCAGGTCTACACAGAGAAACCCTGTCTCAAAAAACAAACAAACAAACAAAGAGTCAAGGGGCTGAGGTCGTGGGCTGAGGTCGTGGGTTGAGGTCATGGAATTCGGTCTGTTGTGGGACGAGATCGTGGGACGATCGTGGGACGAGATCGTGGGACGATCGAGAGGGAACCTGGAATAAATGACTAAATTGATATGTAAATTAAAAACTGGGCTTTTGTCTGCATGAGATGAGCTAACAGAGAGCAATAGCAGTTTTTTCTTTTTCAAATTTTTTTTCCTAAGGAGAGCTGAGAAGTCTGGAAAGCTCTGGAGTGTAAACAAAGCTCTTACAGAATTTATTTTAACAGGATTTTTTATTTTGGTTGGAAAATCCCTGGAGAACGACAGAGCTCTTTTAGAATTTTTCATAGCTCTCTTAGAATTTTTTCTAACAGTATTTCTGACCTTGATCAGAAATCCTAAGAGTTACTTAGAGAGCTAACACAGCTCTTTTAAAATGTTTTCTGGCTTTCTGGTTTTGATTGGGAAACCCAAGAATTACTTTTAGACTTTTTCTAACAGGATTTCTGACTTGGTTCGAAATTCTAAGAAATTTTTTTAGCAGCTTTTCTGGCTTTGGTTGGAAAATGCATGAACTATCCAGAGAGCTTTTAGGATCTTTACTAGCAGAGAGAGGTGTCTCAAACGATAAAGATAATAGCAATAGAGGCATCTTGAGCAGAAAGCTAGTTGTCTGAACCAGAGAGAGAGAGAGAGCTGTCTTGAGCAAAAGCTATTGAAAGGTCAAACCTACTTCACCTTGGGACCAGCCCCCAGTCTTAAGGAAAATAAAAGACTGAGAAATTAACCTGCAGCAGAACCCAAGCTGCACACACATACCAGGAAGGACCCCATGGCTTGTCCTTGGTTAGAGTTACTCCCTAACTACTTCCTAGCAACAGCTAATCAAAAATTATTCTGATTATTTCAGCTATATTTTCAGACCGTTCATGATTATATTTGGTCTTGCTTCAGAGCACCCACTTGTAGGCCTACAATAGTTATTCAGTTAGATGCTTGCCAGGCTACTCCTCTCACCTGCTCACCATGTCCCCCTAAGAGCCCGGGGCCACTTCCTCCCTTTCTGCTTTCAGAGATGGCAGTGTGGCCCAAGCACGAGCTTGTAAATAATGCCATTTCACAGGAATCAGCTCTTTGGTGGCCTTTTGGGGTTCGAGAATGCTTCCTGGCACAACACTATCTTGAGCAGACCACAGAGAAAAGAGCTATTTACAGGAAGCTGTCAATGGAGTCATCTCAAGCAGACGACAGGCTGTCAGCCTGGACCCACAATTTGATTTTGAGTTGTTCTTTTTGCCTCTTCCAGACACCCCTATCTCAGGACCCCTGGAAAGCCAAGGGGCACACACACACACACAACTTTTAGGTAGAGTACTTTTAGAACAAGCATCCATCTTATCCAATCTGCCTTGACTATAAAGCAGACATGAGAGGCCCCCAAAAGTCACAATTATAAACCCACAACTACATAGTCGATTTTTATACCAAGTGTAAACTCATGTTTATAGAGAGTATTCATATGTGTTAACTCATCTATCTACCATAATTATTGTGAATCTGAGTTAAACCAATGTCATCTACACTTCTTCAGAATTACCTCTAGCTCAGCATTGAATGGGTAACATTTATACTTCTAAACCTAAAATGGTATAACTAACAGTGTAACATCCAAACCTAGTTTTTCAAGTGTGAGAGAGTATGGACTGTCAGACAGGTAGTTAAGAATTACCAGGTTTATATGACAGCAAGAGTTTGCTGAAGGGACCCTGATATAACTGTCTATATGAGACTATGCCAGTGCCTGGCAAATACAGAGGTGGATGCTCAGAGTCATCTATATGATGGAATACAAGGCCCCCAATGGAGAAGCTAGAGAAAGTACCCCAGGAGCTGAAGGGGTCTGCAACCCTATAAGAGGAACAACAATATGAACTAAGCAGAACCCCCAGAGCTCATGTCTCTAGCTGCATATGTAGCAGAAGATGGCCTAGTTGGCCATCATTGGGAAGAGAAGCCCCTTGGTATTGCAAACTTTATATGCCCCAATACAGGGGAATGCCAGGGCCAAGAAGTGGAAGTGGGTGGGTAGGGGAGAGGGGGGGGTAATAGGGAACTTTCAGAATAGCATTTAAAATGTAAAATAAGAAAATATCTAATAAAAAAGTACAGCATACCTCCAAAAAAAAGAATTACCAGGTTTGAAGGTCACTAAGAACGGACCAACCCTTATAAAAAAAAAAGCAGCCTGCAAAAACAAGAGCTGAAACTGTAAGGCTTCAATGCCTAGTCAAAACAAAACAAACAAATAAACAAACTAAAGAAAAGCAACAAAAACAAAAACCAAGATCTGAATGTGTTGTGCTCTTGATGGACATGAGACATTATAAACTACCCCCAAAAAAGATAATAACACTATTGTTAGCATGAAGCTTTCTAGGAAAGAACAAAGACAAACCAGTCCCTTCCCTTAAGAGTTATCAAATTATCCTGCCACTCACCCATACAATAAAATACCATACAGAAAGCCAGCTGTCCAGATATTTTAGAAAATGCTGAGGCCTACCTATACATGTAGGTCAGCACTGTGGTCTCTCCACCCTTGGGAGCATTTTCCTCTACAATTGTCCCTTCAATCACTGCCAGTTCTGACCTCCTGAAAGTGTTTTGCTCCACAGTAGACTCTCTGGCTCTGTCACCACTCACCCTGACAACATTTTCCTCTGTAATTATCCCTCTTAGCCCTTTCTACTCTCACCCTTTAAAACGCCCCCGCTTTACTCTGTAGTAAACAGAGCACTCACCTGGCTACCTGATAGAGCTTTCTCCCCAAAGCCACAGCCACTCTAATTACGAGAAAGACAGCAAGAGCACCTGATAAGAACCTTTAGGACCATGAAGGTCATGTCAGAGACAAGGAAGGCTGCCTGAAGCAGTAAGTGTACTTGGTAATATAATTGAGACTCTTCTCTCCCATGCTGGCCTCAAACTCATAGAGATCTACCCACTTCTGCTTTCTGAGTCCTGGGATCAAAGATGTGCTCCATGCTAAGCTCAAGAATGAGCTTCTACGTAAGAGAAAGTAAATTGGATTAAAAACAAGACTTGGATAAGAATATACTCTCATTAATAATGTATACGTAAATATCAGTTCCTTCCTTTTTTACAAGCATAGCGAATCATTATGAGATGTTAGCAACAGAGAAGGACCCAAGGCACAGAACATATAGTGTTCTGTACTGACTCAGTAACTTCTCGGAACATCTATAAGTATACTAAGTAGTATATTTTTAAAATAATTGCAATATAACTCAAAATATGGTTTTTTTCAATCCACAAGTAAAGCTCCACTATATTACACATAAAAAGGGTGGGGATTATTTCCTGCAATGTCAAAAGAAATAATATAAACAACACTTAAATGTGACACACTTATGGGAGCGAGAAGGTAAGTTCTGTGGCCATATATTCAGTATGGTCAGGAATTTAAAGCACATGAACTAATTACGAGAGAAAAGAAATACACAAGAAAACAGAATGAAACGTCTAGAGATGAAAATCCAGGATCTCAGGGGCAATGCCACTGCCAGTGACTGAAGGCAGAAAGCCTTCTTCTCGGGTGTATGATAAAGAAATGAATGCCTGCCTCAGTGTTAGCCTGAGGACCAAGGGTGATTTAATGAGAAGCAAGGAGGAAGTCACTGAGGTGAGACCACCTGGTAGACACCTGATAATAACATCCATCTCTTCCGCTCTGCGCCCTGTGGGCCCATCCCATGGTCACCTCTTCTGCTCTGCACCCTGTGGGCCCATCCCATGGTCACTGAGCAGTGGCTATGCAGCAGCTACAAGAGCAAGATGCAAGTGAAAAGCAAAACACATAAGCCCTGCCAGTGAAGCTCACAGTGTGGTAGGAAGACCCACGTTACACAAAAGTTGTACTTCGTCTCTGGTTTTAAAATGTAGACACAGTTTTAGTTATCTACATAGAACCTACTCCCCCAACTCTTCTTGGTAACCAAAATCACAATTTTCTTCATGTGGGCAGCAGAGTGTTGAGTCAGTTTCTATAGGGGAAACATGGTGGTTTACGGAGAAATGTCCCCTAGAAAGTCGTGTGTTCGAACACTTGGTCGCCAGTCAGCGGTCTGTGGTTATGGAACCTCTGAGATGCTCAGTCATACTGGAGGAAGTACATAACAGGACCTACCTTGAGAGTTTATAGCCTTGCCTCACTTCCGGTTCTTGCTCTTTACATCTTGTGTGTCAATAAAATGTGACCCACCAACTTCCTGCTACTTCTGCTTTGCTGTGCCTTCCCCACAGTGAAGGACTCTATCTCTCTGGATTCATAAGGGATAATAAACATTTTCTTCCTTAAGTTGCTCTTGGTTGGATTATTACTGCATCAACAGAAAACCGATAGAGATAGCCAAGCATGACAACTCTGGCCAATTCTAAACGTAAATGAAGCAGGTGGGAGGGAAGACAGTATACTAACCCTTTAGCTCTCTTGATAAAGGAAACTCCTAAGACTAACTTTTCCATATTTCTGTCTTCTTTAAATTCCACAGGAGACAGCTCTGATGGTTAGAACAGAGCTCTGACAGTCATCTTATAGGAAAAGCCAAGGAATTGCAGGTAGACTTCTCATTCGACATTTAATTTTTCTTTTCTCTAAACATAGGCACATAAACTTGGTGAAATCTGTTAGATCCAGAAAATGAGGCAGAGTCTGGAGAAAGTAAACCAAGGTGGTATTGAGGAGAACTGAGGGGGGAATGGCTGCGTGCAAGCTTCTCTTAGCTGGCTATGTAAAGTCATAGAATTTTAGGCTAATTCACATTGTAAGTTCTCAGTGCTTACAGTTGCAGAGTCCAATGCAATATAACCTGCAGTGGTTAATTTTGACTGTCAACTTGACAGACTCTACAATTACCTAGGAGACACACCTCTGCACAGACAAACCTTGCTGCATAGGAATTTCTAGATTGGGCTAGCTCATGTGGGAAAACCAAACATAAATGTGGGCAGCATCGTTCTACATTTCATAAAAGGGAGAAATTGAAACCCCAACGTTCTTCCCTCTGCTTCCTGACTGCTGGGGACAGCATATAATAACAGGGACTGCTTGCAGTAGGCCCGGATGGAGACATCTCAGAAGCCCGTGGCAGCTCCTTGTAGGCAAGGATGGCATCTGGGACCCTGAAAAGCAGGAGACACATCCCTCCATGGGACTGGCCATCTAAAATAAGGGACTGCTTGCAGGAGGCCAGGATGGAGACATCTCAGTAGCCCGCGCCAGCTCTCTGTAACAACAGTGGTTCCCATTGCTCCTAACCTTAGCCCTGAAAAATGGCTGTATAGATTTCATTTGTGCATGACTGCTTTTCAGTTGGCCTTGGTGTGCATAATTATTCTATTATATCTGACTTTCTTATTTCTTCCTCCTTCTGCTCTGGTGAATTCTATGAAGTTATGTGTTCCTTGATGCAATGATTCTTAAACAATTAAAAATTGAGGCATGGGGCACAGCACAGCACAGCACAGCACAGGACAGCACAGCACAGCACAGCACACACAGCACAGCACACACAGCACAGCACAGCACAGCACAGCACAGCACAGCACAGCACAGCACAGTCCTAATGGCCCAGGTGCATGCTGTGTGTTCTCATCTTAGAAACAATGCAGTAACTGCACAATGGTAGTTACAGATTAATGCTTGACTTGCAAAGAGTTTGAAAATATTATTAGAAAATGAAATAGAGCCAACATTGGAACCCCAAGAAAGGAAAAAAACTATTGAAGTTATGAAATAAGTTTTGCACAACATTTAAGGGTGGTTTCTAGATAAGCAAGTATAGAATGTGTAAAATCTTATATTAGTAAAACTAAGTCAAAACACTGGGACTCTTAGGAGGGTCTTTGTGTGCAATGTGCAGAAGCAGAAAGCTAGCAGAACTATTGAGTTAAGGGTTAACTTGACTCTCTCTGGCCACTGCCTGGCAGCTTTCACTTGTCATTTACCATTAGAGCTTCACAGGAAAATGCAAGTAGCTGGCCTCAGAGCTCTGAGCTCTGAAGAATAATAAGTCAAAAGTTAAAGTTTAAATAATGATAAGTTTGTGGTTATTATTATTTTGGCTATAGGCCTGGGAATAGGGAAAGCTTGAAACTTTGGTGAACAATTGTAATTCTTAGCTCTTTGTGACATGTGGTTATTCCTTTGAATTTGATTTGGCAATGATTATACAATGTCTTTTTTTCTATCTGCTTTTGGAGAATCAATAAAGGACTGGGGTAAGAGAAAGGCAAGAGAGCAAGTTGTGAGTGAAGGGCGAGTGAAGTGCGTGTGAGGTGAATACAGAGAGCATGAGAAGAGCTTGTGGAGAGCGAGTGAAGAGAGAATGTGAGGTGTGCATGGAGAGTGCATGTGGTGTGTGAGAGATGTGTGTGTAGAGTGTGTGTGAGAGTGAAAGGGGAACACAGACAGGTGTGTAGGAATGTGCCAGTTCGAAGAAAAGCACACAGGAGAAGAGCAGAGTGCACAGGAGATTGCAAGTGTGTGCAGGTCCAAGCTGTGTGTGTGTGAGAGAGAGAGAGAGAGAGTGCAGAGAATGAGAGAAGAGAGAGAAACTTTAAGCCTTGAAAAATTGCCTGTTAGTTTGTACTCAAAAAAGTAGTCAGTGTATATTTATTATGCGCCTTCCAGATACCCCTGCTTCCAGTTGAGAACTCCGATCCTGTGTCGAGGCTGGACCCCCAACACCTGACAGACGACGTCATCGAGTGCTTCCGGTTCCTGCCCTCATGCTTTCCCAGCAGTGATGAGCGACATCCTCTGCACTCTTGATATATATAACCTCGTGTAGGCACAAACATATACATAAAAATAAATCTTTTCAAAAAGATGTTAAGAAAGACTTCTAGACAAACAGAAAAGTGGGAGACCTAACAACGAAGCCAGGCCAGCCTGGAAAAATCTCTGGAGGAAAGCTTCCACACCTGCAGTCCTCTACCCCAGCAAATGGCCGTCAGGAAACGAGTGCTCTGCAAATGTGGCAGGGAAAGGTTTCCTGGGACAGATCCTGGTGTGAGTGAGCTGTGGAGATATTCCCCAACACCCTGAGGCGTCTGAGGCCCAGCACATAAACAGGAACCCTGCTCAGTAACAAGCAGCCTACTGTTAGGTCATAAACCAGGAACTAAGATGGCGGCACAGCTGCCAATACCCTAGAATGGACACCTGAGCTTAGCCCACACAAGCCTCCCTTGGGAATCACAAATGTAAACACATTGCTCAGCAACCTTGTGACTTGGAGGCTCTGTTTGTTGAATAACAGCTTCCTCATTCCCAGACCCTTCACAGGCAAAAGAACATCTGTCAGTCATGAAACTGTCCTGATGACTTCAGACACACACACACACACTCACTCACTGACTCTCTCATGTGACCAAGCTAGGGCCTCTGTTTTACCTTAAAAGGAAAATTTTTCTGTTAGGGGAAGGTCCTGACCTTACATCTTTAGAAACACTGTGAAACCTTGTTGCTCCCCACAGTTGGGCTGCTGTCCCCTACTCTAGAGAGATAGCCCAGCTGTTTGTTCCCCCAGTAAACTGCTTTTTCCCCTCAGAAGTATATTACTTAATGATTTTCACTGCCCATGCTTATATTTGGTGCCTAACTCCATTCATCCCTACAGCCTGCTGTCATTTACCATATTTAACTCCAGACTTCCTGTCTGTCCTTTCCATTGTTTCTCTCTTGGAACTGCCTGTTCAACTTTCCTCCCTGTAAAGTCACACTGGTATGCCAGGAAGTCTCCATACGACCTCTTAGGCACCCATCACCTGGTCAGGAAACCTATCCCTCAAGATCTGGACATTCTCTTGATAAACCATGATCCATTTGGGATGCCCTCTGGTTCACAGCTCTGTGCAATGGCACTTAACCTCTGCCAACTCAACCCATCCCCTGTCCCCTCTCTCCTCTCTCCCCTGTCCCCTCTCTCCTCTCTCCCCTGTCCCCTTTCTCCTCTCTCCCAGGTCCCGTCTCTACTCTCTCCCAGGTCCCCTCTCTACTCTCTCCCCTGTCCCCTCTCTACTCTCTCCCCTGTCCCCTCTCTACTCTCTCCCCTGTCCTCTCTCTCCTCTCTCCCCTGTCCCCTCTCTCCTCTCTCCCCTGTCCCCTCTCTCTATTCTCTCTCCTGTCCTCTCTCTCTTCTCTCCCCTGTCCCCTCTCTACTCTCTCCCCTGTCCTCTCTCAACTCTCTCCCTTTCCCCGCTCTCCTCTCTCCCCTGTCCCCTCTCTCTACTCTCTCCCCTGTTCCCTCTCTCCCCTGTCCCCTCTCTACTCTCTCCCCTGTTCCCTCTGTCCCCTGTCCCCTCTCTCTACTCTCTCCCCTGTCCCCTCTCTCTACTCTCTCCTCTGTCCCCTCTCTCTTCTCTCTCCCCTGTCCCCCCTCTTTGCTTGTTCTTTGTCTCTCATACTGATCTCCCTCCCAGGGCTCACCTGGTCATACCCTGCTCCTGGCCCTTAGATGTGTAGAGAAAACCCTCTCCTGGGTCTTCTTACCTTGTCTTTAATCCTGGGATTTCTTTACTGCTATGCTCTCTCCAAGAGAATAAGAGATGGTTATCTAACTCTTCTCATTCAAAACTCATCCAAAACTTCAACTCCTCTTGCCTGTTTCCTTAAGTCTCTTTCCCCAAATGGATTTGGAGATACCATACATTCAACCTGCTAATTCTCAGAGATCTTAAGAATCCTGCCACCACATGGGTAAGTAGTCCAGAAACGCCTAATATCCAAGCACTCCCCTCTCTCTGCTCCCATCCCTTCCTCCTCCGCCTCTCCTACCAGGCCCATCAGATTCTCTAGGCAAAGGCTGTCTCCTTCTCTACCCAATCAGAACAGAGAGCTGTCAGCCCAGCTCCTGTAGACTTTGAGACAGAGGACATGGCTTCCCTGTAGGTGCCTCCCCAGGACAATCCCCTGGCACCTCCCCTGTGTGTCTTCATAAGAGAGAAGGATATTTGTTAAGCTTTCCCTGTTGTCTAACTCCATCTAAACTAAGTCTTTCCATTACCTTCATCCATTCCTCCAGAATTTTCCTTCTTCTCCTAGTCTCTGAGGACAATACCCTCCAGTTTAGCTTTCTTTTAGATACAAATTGAGCCTATTTTCCTATTTTATAGTAAGTAATTAAATTATGCCAGTCCTGTGGAGGTGAGACCCACAGGAATGTTTTGATAGATAAAATATTTTTAGTGTTCCATCTGGACAAACTTTAAAAGTTGATTTTCCTTTTAAAGAGACAAGCATCATCATTGCTGCTGTTCAGTAGATTAATTGTTTAATATTGGATGGTGACCTTCTAGATGGCAAGACCAAAGATGAAATATTAGCATTGTGTGGTAAGACTCATCTATTGCTCCCTAGAACTGATTGTAGTCCCTACACACCTGAAAGCCTGGACTAAGAGTGGATTGGGTTTGACTTTTGTTTAAATTTAAAAGTACACTTTTTTTCTCAGTGTTTAAAATGAATGGGTAAAATGTAATTCTAGTAAGTCCAAAGTAGATGTATTTGAGCAAAGATACTATAAATAAAAAAGTAGTTTAAATATAAAATGTTCTACTTTGTGAATATTCGAGTATAGAATAAAATGTCCTTCATCCATTTATCTCCTTCCTTTCAAATAAACCCTAGTTTATAACTAGCTGACTTGTCTAGATTCCATTGCCTTTTATGTAGCATTGGGACAGATTTGGCTGTAGTTTTAGTCATCTGATATCTACTTTCAGAGTTTGTCTTCAGATAATCCAAAGGAAAAGAAGTTTACATTCTTGAATATATATTAGCCTCAGCCTAAATAAAGATTCCTTTGAAGTAAACACTTGCCAGGAACAGAACTGACAGATTCTCTACTTGCTGACTCCCTGACATATACTGCTGTGTTGTGGTCTCCACAGATTCCCCTATTCCCTTCCTAGGTCTTAGTACTCAGCTTCAGTACTAAGGTATACAACTGGGTGTTTTTCCTGATGATATAATGTTGGGAAGTCATTCATATCTAAGAACTGGTCTTAGAAAGATGATGGATTGAATACTCCTAATTTTGTCTGGAAGTTGGCAGAGTTACAATGTTGTACATTTTGTGAAGGCTTATGTTTTTGTACTTTACATTTTAAATAAGATAGTTTTAGAGTCTTTAATGAAGACAAAGAGCCACCTTCATATTCCACAGTGATAACTAATCCCTAACTCACCCTCTACATCTAGGAGGAACTCCATACGCTCCTCCATGCTTCAAGTCACCCTCCACATCAAGGAGGAAGTTTACACCCTGCTCCAAATCACGCACAGAAACCGTTAGTGGACTGTGGCGTTCCCAGTCACGAGTGGGATAAGCTCGGCAACCTCAGTAGCTGATAGAGATGTGGCTGCAGAGTGGGGGGCTAGGGGATGAAACAGTTTACATCTATGTCGGCATATCTCTACCTAGTTGGCAGACACCATCCAACAGTCAACCTTGGCCCTACCATTCCTTCAGGACCAACTCACCTTCCTAGCTACAGCTGAAGGGCTCTCAACTTGCTGGCTACCAAAAAGGGCGGCATTTGTCTCTTCTTCAATAAAATATATGGTGGTCCTATGTAAATCAGTCTGCCCAAGAGGAAGAGAGGAAAAAAAAAAAACACCTCACATAAGCTGGCTTATAAATCTCAACCTCCATGGACCAACTCCAGCACAGACAGGATCCTCAGTGTGTCTACTCTAGAGCCCTGGTACTTAACCTCTCCTTGACCCCTGGTCTCTATCCTTCTCATAATAATAATTGCTACCCATCTCTTCAGAATTTTTTTAAAAACATCTGTAAAATTACCCAATGGTCAGGGAACTGGGGGCTTTTGACAAAATCCCCTCAAGTCTCTTACTGTCGCTTGCCATCCTGACATCCTGTCTTGGACCATGGTTGCAGCCCACAACCCACCTCTTCAAAAGATGGTTTGGATAAACAAAACCAACCTCAAGATGCAGAGCTACTGATATATCCTTTATTCAAAACAGCCATCAAGGATTACCACATACATGAGGAAAATCTACAGCATAAATAAATCCATAAAGAAAAAAAAATATTTACAAATAGGGTTAAACTAATGCAAGAGAAAACAAGTTTTGACCAACTCTATTTAAGATCTTTTGGGAGTTTCAGATTAATTATAGCCATATGCTAACAACAAGCAGCTCTGAAAAAAATAAAGACATCAGAAAATAACAGAAAAATCTGGGAAATTAAAAAAAAAATGACTATTGGGACCACAGAGATGGCCCAGTGGTTAAGAGCCCACTGACTGCTCTTCCAGAGGTCCAACATTCATTTCCCAGGACCCACAAATGGCAGCTCACAGTCATCTTTAATGTCCTCTTTGGCCTGGAAGACACTGCACACACTTGGTGCACAAATGCATGTGCCAGGAAAATATCCATTCACATAAAATAAAATAAAATAAAATATGCCAGAAGTAAAACTTTCAGTGCACCGACAAAATTATAAAATAGCTGACTTTTAAAAACTCAAGTGGAGTATAGCTGTCTCGTGTGAGGTTTTGCCAGTGCCTGGCAAACACAGAAGTGGATGCTCACAGTCACCTATTAGATGGAACACAGGGTTCCCAACGGAGGAGCTAGAGAAAGTATCCAAGGAGCTGAAGGGGTCTCCAACCCTATAGGTGGAAGAACAATATGAACTAACCAGTACCCCCAGAGCTCGTGTCTCTAGCTGCATATGTAGCAGAAGATGGCCTAATTGGCCATCATTGGGAAGAGAGGCCCCTTGGTCATGCAAACTTTATATGCCCCAGTACAGGGGAATGCCAGGGCCAAGATGTGGGAGTGGGTGGGTAGGGGAGCAGGGTGGGGGATGGGGGAGGGTATAGGGGACTTTCAGGATAGCATTTGAAATGTAAATGAAGAAAATATCTAATAAAAATTGGAAAAAAATTTAAAAAGAAACTCAAGTGGGGAACTCATAAACAGAAATATATCTAACACAGAGAAGGTATATGGCTATCCCATTTCAGAGGTAAAAATAAAAACAGAGAATAAAGTACTCAAATACTTCAGTGGGTTGAAGAAAATAATTCTTGGGATTAAGGAAAACAATTGTCCAACAACACAAAACACGCATCCTGGCACAATAATTACTTTTTTTTTAAGTAATTGAAGCTTCAAAGGAAGACAAAGCAAACTGCTTCCACCAAAAAAGAAAAAGGGAAAGGAAAAAGGGAACAAGGAAAGATAGAAGAAAAGAAAAATGTAAGTGCTGACTTTGACATTCGAAAATACATTCATCCCCTGGGGTCGGGGCGAGCTGGCCTCACGTGACGCTGGCCTCGCGGGCCGCTGGTGAAATGCCCCTACTCTCAATGCCACTACTCTCATCGTTTTCTTTCACTGACCTGGGGGGGGGGGGCAAGCCCCGAGGGGCTCTCACTTCTAGTGCCAAGCATCCGTCCCCCGCGTGCAGAAGGGCAAAAGCTCGCTTGATCTTGATTTTCAGTACGAATACAGACCTTGAAAGCGGGGCCTCACATGGGCAAAGGTGGAAATGAAGAAAGTATGAAAACTGGAAATGCTGGGAGCCGCTTGGCCTGTGGTGTGATTGGGAATGCCCAGTAAACATTCCCTAACTTGTCTGAGTCTGAGATTCATCTGCTATCCTGCTAGACTGTAGAAAAAAACCAAACCATTAAACTGAAATCTTAAGAGTTAAAAAAAGAAAATACATTCAAACTTGATGTTCAAAGGTCCTGCGGCAAAGCCCGGAATGGGCGAATGCCTTGGAGATGAGGAGGATCTAGGAAATGGCTAATCCAGACTGTAGAGGCTCAGATGTTGCCCTAACTGCCACTGATAGAAAGCTATTTGAGAATAAAACAATCCAGATGATTACATTGCTCAAAGAAAGATGAAAGGGAATCCAAAGCAAGGTGACAACCTGAGCGCTTGTTGTTGAAGTCTTCCCAGAGCTGGCCATGGTCAAAAGCTGCACAGTAGTAAGAATTACAACAGAAATCCCAAATCTGTAGGCAAAGGTGTTTTCAAAGACTAAGCAAAAATACACTCATCAAACCCTGTGATTAACCAGGAAATCTCAAGGGCTAGTATCATTCTTCTGTTGAAAAGGTTAAGAAGAAATATAAAATTAAGTTGCAGAAGAATGGAGAGAGAAGAAGCCAACATAAGGGGAGATGGACTATGAACACATGGCCAGGAGAAACAGAGAATCCAGATTACCAAACTCAGTGCCATAGAAAGTCCCCTCTGGTCCTTCTTTTAGTTTGAACCTGCACCTGAAGCCGACCTGGGGTTCTGGCTCTGCACCCACTCCTACAACACCCAGAGGGAGCCTGACTCCCAGGTGTTCTGAAACTCTCAGGATCACAGGATCACAGGATCACAGGTGCCCTGACACACATAGGATCACAGGATCACAGAGGAAGTTCGACTCCCAGGAGATCGGACACACCCAGGATCACTGGACACACTCAAGATCACAGTTGAGGCCCACCACATCTTTCCCAATACCCAGAGTGACTGGGACCCCCACAGGAACCAGGGAAACACAACCCTGCCCAGCCAGAGGCAAAGGTTCCAGGACTCTGGCTCACCATCCATTCCTACAACACCCAGAGAAAGCTTGGCTCCCAGGAGCTCTAACACAACAGGATCTCAGAAACTTGGTCAACTAGGATTTCAGGATCCCAGAGGCAGCTTGACTTCAGGAGCTCTGACATACCCAGGATCTCAGGATCACAGGATCCCAGAATCACAGGATCACAGAGATAGCTGGACTCTGAGGAGTTCTGACACAACCAGGATCACAGGCAGGACAGGCTGTAGTCAGAGACAGCAAGGGCTGGTAGCACTAGAGATAACCAGATCGTGAGAGACAAGCACAAGAACATAAGCAACAGAAACCAAGGCTACTTGGCATCATCAGAACCCAGTGCTCCCACTAAGCAAGTCCTGGATACCCTAACACACCAGAAAAGCAAGATACAGATTTAAAATCACATCTCATGATGATAATGTTATATATAATAGGTATAATATATATAGTTATATATATTGTTATATGTGGTATGTTTTATATATAATATTTAATAATATATGTTTATATATTATATATAACATGTATATTTTATATATAACATAATTGCATACATAATATATCATGATGTTATATATAATTAATGGATATAGTAATAAGTCAGATTATATTTATTATAATATGATATATCATATATATTATACATGATATAGGAAATAATATATTGTGTAATATATAACATAATATATGATATATGATGTTATATGATATATGATACAATATACAATATAAAATATACAATATATAATATGATTGATAATTATAAATGTTAATGTATTTTAATATAATGCATTAATTATTGATATATTAACATGTACAATATAATTGTTATAATACTATGTTATATTATATACATTTTTCCTTTTTCAAAAAGATTTATTTCATTTATATGAGTATACTGTAGCTGTCTTCAGACACACCAGAAGAGGGCATCTGATCCCATTACAGATGATTGTGAGCCACCATGTGGTTGCTGGAAATTGAATTCAGGACCTCTGGAAGTGCAAGCAGCCAGTGCTCTTAACTGCTGAGGCATCTCTTCAGCTCTACCTCAGTTTCCTTAAGCCTCCACTTTTTAATTCTGCCTTTTCTTCTTTCCACTCAGTGGAGTCTGTGTTCTGGTTTTCTAGTCTGTGCTAATGAGGAGACCAACCTCTTGGGCTCAGAGTTGCTGGGGGACTGGGTGAGTACTCCTATGTAAAAATTATAGTATAGTGAAGAAAGGAACTTTACCCATCCAGAGACAGCTTCTTCTTCTGGAAATTCATTTTCCCCCTTTTATTTACTTAGTAATTTTGGTGTTTTTGAGATGGGGTCTCTATGTAGCACTGTGTGTCCTGGAACTCACTTTGTACACCAGGCTGGCTTTTGAATTCTTGAGTGCTGGGGTTTAAGGCATAGATCACCATGCCAGGCCTCCTTTTTTTTTTTTTTTTTTTTTTTTTGAGACTGAGAGTTCAAGATCTTGGTTTGCCATGACAATAGCAAAAGTACCCAGTACAGTGGTTCACCCCTGTTTCTCAGCACTCAGTGGGCTGAGGAAGGAGGGATGCTACCAGCTACAGGCTGGCTGGACAGGCATTGCTTCACATCAGTCTGCCCTGGGCTAACGAACCATATTCCTGAGCTAGACAGTTTAGCCCCTCCCACACAGTTATCCATGCTCTTAAAGACAGCATCTCCTTGTTAATTTCCAATCCTCAGAACCAACCTACCCATCTCCAAGAAGGTCCTGGTAACTGAGAAAACAGAACATGAACACATGAAACTTAATTCAGAAACTAAGTCAGAGTACAGAGAATGAGTGGGGTATATTATTTTAGAAATCTTTTAAAAAAGAAATGTCTCTAATAGGGTAAAATGAACTCTATAAAATAAAAGTCAATATCATATCTATAATTTAAAATGAGGATATTAAAGCCAGCAGGGATAATGCACTAAATTCTTCATATTTTATAGCATGTACAGTTGCTAATTTTATGCATTTCCAGTAGGTGTCAATAGATACTCATTTTTGCAAATTATATATATATATATAATGTATGTGGTAACTTTCAGAAAAATTGAAAACAGACAAGTTAAAGTGGATGCATTAAGAAACAGCAACCCAACCGTCAGCACTTTGGGGGTATTAGAAAAGCTAATAAAGGAGGAGACCTGGAAATGAACGCTCTAGTACACCATGCACTGTTATTAAAGTTATCAGATGGCATTTTACTGTGGAAAAGGACACAGTAACATTAGTAGAAATTCACTGCAAAGGAAGGACAGCCAAAGGCAGGCAGCTAATGGCCTGGTTTTCTGCCCATATGAATTTCTCAAGAATCATTCATTCCCTCTACGGGACTGTGAAAACCACTGAGCCACACACATTCAGCTTGCCACCATGCCCATTGCCTTCACAGAAAAGGCTGTCTCAATCCACCCAGCGTGGTCGGTGGACACGCTGCTACCGATTTTTCAACACATTCCTTACTGAAATGTAAAGTGACGACATTTTGGCTTGTTTAAATCTACTGTACAGAAACATTTCCAAACGCTAGAAAGAAAACTGCACTTGGATTCCAATCCAAGAATCTCGAAAACCAAAAGGAACCTTAATGCACAGTAACAGTTGCACAGTATTTCTTTTTCACTTAAAAGGTAAAACACACCTGTATGCAAATAAGCCTGAGCTATATTAATATTCGTAAAGAAAAAATAAATATTCAAAATTATATGAGGTACAATATTTGTTCAAACAGTTACACACACACATGCATGCAGGCAATGTGTTTAGGTGTTGTATGATGGAAATGCTGCTTTCACTCATATGTTCTTATTATAATATTTTTGTGGAACAAGTTCTCACTTTGTAGCCTTGGCTGGCTGGGAACTCCCAGTAATCCTCCTGCCTCAACCTCCCAAGTACTGAGATTACAGATTTGTGCTATCACAAGTGGCTATTTACTTTTATTATTTCTTTACAACCGATGACTCTTT
>LR751436.1:111405-171676 GCA_902729485.2 Mus minutoides | reverse complement strand
CTAGGTGGAAGAATAACCATGAACTAACTAGTACCCCCTGAGCTCATGTCTCTAGCTGCATATATAGAAGAGGATGGCCTAGTTGGCCATCAGTGGGAAGAAAGGCCCCTTGGTCATGCAGACTTTATATGCCCCAATACAGGGGAACGCCAGGGCCAAGAAGTGGGAGTGGATGGGTAGGGGAGCAGGGCCGGGAGGGTGGAGGGTATAGGGAACTTTCTGGATAACACTTGAAATGTAAATGAAGAAAATATCTAATAAAAGTTGAAAAAAATAAATAAAAATCTAAAAATAACATTTTTTTTTAACCTCAGTCATTGGCACTCACATATTGTTTCTTGAATCTGTTGGAGGAGTTACGTTACAAAACATGACTAAATCAAGAAACAAGGGCAAAGAATACAGTCTATGACTTACAACCACAGCACAGAGGGGGAAGGGAGTCTGGTATGGTTGTGAAGGTAAATTCTACTGTTAGCTGTGCACTGCATAGGCCAGGCAAATCCAGACTGAAGTGTGGCAAGGCGAAGGGAAGGGAGATTTTGGGAGTGTCAACTCTCCTGAATACCCGAGCATCTTCAAATCAGCATTTAGATGCTGAAGTGTTGGTTTTGAGTACATATACTTCAACCCCATATAAAAGTAGCAAATAAAAGGGCAACAGCACACACTGAAAACAATACAGCCAACCAAGGAAAAGTTCTTATGGTTTACTGTATGGTTCGAATGGATAGTGTTTCCATAGCTGTAGTATAAAAGCAGGGCATTTAAGTAAAATGCGTGTGTAACTTCTAGGATGTTGTAGAGGGAAGGCAGAGTACAGTGGCCCAGTGATGGGGCCCAGGAGAAATGGAGTGTAAGCTTGAGACTGAAATAATGAGGAGTAGCGAAGCAAGTTTGTTATTCAGAAACACAGAAACAAGCCCTGAAAAATGAGCTGAAATAGAAATGTATTGTCTTAGTGGAGGAGCAAATGGCGCAGAGAAGCCTGCTGTGTTTCACCACAAACAGAGCAATTGGACTCTTTAAGATGTGCTCATCTGTAATTTCAATAGAAACAGATTTGGTCTGGAAACAAAAGCCAGTGTAATTTGCCTTATCAACAACTTCAAAGAGAAACAGAGAATAGACTGAAGTAATGTGAGGCATTTAATTCAGTTCAGTATTTACCCACGATAACATCACTTAGAAAGCTTTCTTAACTGTGTAAGTGATAATTTACAAAGTAATAATTAATATATTCAATAGGGACATGACAATATAATTTATTTTCAAAGTCAATAAAAATAAAGACCTCCCCTCCCCCCCAGTCGAGAGCTACCAGAAAAAGATAAAGTTTGGGGACAAGAAAGGAAGAAAGACCCATTATTTACCAGATAATACCATCACCAATATGGAAAGATTAGTAGGAATCAAACACTGCTTTCAGTTAGTAGGACAATCCAGCAAGACTGATGAATGAAATGTCCATCTATAGACACATATTTCCTTATGGAAGGAATAACTATAAAATATAGCTTAAAATCTTAGAAAAAGCACATCCCTTTGAGATACCTAGCAATAAATATTCAAAGAAGCTGAAGACACTATACTAATACATAAGCTTTATAGCCTCATTGAGGAACATACAAGAAGACATACGTGAATGCGTACAAGAGTCTTGGTAAGGTTTCTATTGCTGTGGCAAATCCCATGATAAAAAATAACTTAGGGAAGAAGGTGTATATTTTATCTAGGAGCTTGTCATCTATCATCCAAGTCAATTCAGGAACCTGAGGCAGGAGCTGATGCAGAGGCCATGAAAGGGTAATGCTTTGGAAGTTAACATATGAATTTTGTACTGGGTTATTTCATTGGTCATATGTCCGTGTTTGTTGGCTTTTCTCTCTAAAGATCTGCAGTATATTTTTGATAATTTGTAATATGTTTTCTCTAGCTTTGTTCTTTTGGTTAAGATTCCTTTGATGCTTCATGTTCTCTTAAGGCTCCATAAAAAATTTAAGAGTATTTAATCTACTGTTATGAAAATTGTAACTAGAACAAGTTTAATCAAGTAATTAAATGACCATTATAATGAAAACTTTAAAATAGTCAAAAGAGAAATTGACATTAGAAGATGGAAAGACCTCCCAAAGTCATGGATTTGAAGAATCAATACTGTCAATATGTTTATATTGCAGATTCAACTTGTAAAGTAATCTACAGATTTAATGCAATTCCCTTCAAAATAATTAGGTTGTGGGCTGAGGCCTAATCAGGCTATAACCATCTTCCTGAACCTCTTTCCGTTTTACTCTCAAAGCTATTGTAAAGAAAGTGTCCACCCCCCTCTACAGATTACCCTTAGGTGAATTTGTAACTTTATAGCAAACTCCCCAGGAGAATTAGAGATGGTCTAATTCTCAATTCCTCAAGAAAGTTTACTGGCATCTCACTCACCCATATAATGGGTATTCCTTAATGTGTCTTTCTTCCTTATACCTTCTACCTAGTCAGGGTCACATTTTTTCCTAGAATGCAGACCCCTCCCCTTGCTTTGCTACCGGGAAAGCAGAGATAGCCTGACTATTAGCAGTGCTGTGAACTCTTAGCCTTGTGGTCTAAAAACTTCTTCTTCCATGATATTTATTCTGGCCTCATGGGCCTGAGCTCTACTTAGAATTGAGGCCTGAATTCTCTTCAGAGCCCCCCAGCATGCTGTTTTTCTATGACATGAGCATCTCTTCTGATAAATCTCTTACGGAATCATTCTAGTGTCTCCCTTGAAGCCTAGACCCAAGACTTTCAAAACTAGTTATTTGAGCTCATTGTGTACATGACCCCTCAAAGTCCAGACCCAAGACCAACACTATTCTTCTCATAATTAGAAAAAAATTTAAATTTATTGTGAGTACAAATGATATTAAGTAGTCAATGAACTTGAGCAAAAGTGAAATGCCAGAGGTGTCACCATACCTGATTTCCAACTATACAATGAAGCTATAGTAATAAAAACAGCATGATGATGGAACAAAATCAGATATGACAATCAGTAGAAAGGAATAGTAGACCTAGACATAATCCCACATAGTTACAAACTCTTGATTTAGCAAAAATGCCAAAAGTACATTGGGGGAAAGATAGCCTCTTTAACAAGTGACTCTAGGAAATCTGGATGCCCACACACAGAAGAATGGCACCAGACCATTATCTCTGACCTACACAAAAAATCTAAATAAATCTCATACCATAACTAAAGATTGGAAATTGATAAAGGTCAAAATAAAGAAAACACTTGAAGATGGAAACACTCTGCACAGAACTCCCATCACTCAGTAAATAAGGGTAATTATCAACAAGTGGGACCTCATGAATGAAACTTCTGGACAATAAAGGGAAGAGTTAATTGAGTGGAGATAAGTATGTAGAATGGAATAGAACATTTGGCAGCTATACATATGACAGGGGATTTACATCTAGAGTATACAAAGAACTCAGAAGAGTAGAAAACAAACAACATAGTCAGTAAACGAGGGAACGAAATAGAGAATTTTCAAAACAAGAAAGACAAAGACCTAAAATGTTATTAACTGTTTGAGTTGCTAATTCTGCTTCCAGAAGTCATCGATTCTCAAACCCAAATTCCAGATTTGGCTCTTTCATTGTCTAGGGAGACTTTTAGGGCTATTACCTCTGCTGTTGATTGTCACTAGAACTAGACTGTGTTGTAGTTTGAAAACAAAATGTCAGACCGGGCGTGGTGGCACACGCCTTTAATCCCAGCACTTGGGAGGCAGAGGCAGGCGGATTTCTGAGTTCGAGGCCAGCCTGGTCTACAAAGTGAGTTCCAGGACAGCCAGGACTATACAGAGAAACCCTGTCTCGAAAAACCAAAAAAAAAAGAAAAAAAAATGTCTCCTATATACTTCTATAGTGTTTAACACTTGGTCCCCACCTGGTGGGGCTGTTTAGGAAAGCTGTGGAACCTTTATTTAGAAGATGCAACCTCACTAGAAGTGGTTTGCTGAGAGTGGGGCTTGAGGCTTTATAGGCCAGTCCCATTTCTGGTTGCTCTCTGCTTCCTGAGTGTAGATACACTGCCTCTTCTTGACATCATACCTTTCCTGTTTGCAGCCACATCTTCCTTGCCAGGATGAACATTTTTCTGGAACAGTGAGATCAAATAAACCCCTTTTACCATAAGTTGCTTTTTTTGGGATATTTCATCACAGCAACAAGAAAAATGATGGTGACACACCCTCTTGTTAACCAATCCACAGGTTCTGAATACAGGACACTGAGAAACCAAGCTGGAACCGAACCTGCTGTTTCCTCCTTGCTGTTAACATTCACAGTGCTGGAAGATGCTATGTAGGTTGTTAGGAGACAAAGCTCATCAGTCACCACGCCCAGCTCTGAACCCATGCCTAACAAGATATGCCTACAGGTGTACTAGTGAAGTGAATGTTCCAGGGGTAATCTGTCATGTCCCGATTGTATTTGAAGCCCACTCTGTTGGAGAAAATACAAGCCTGGTATTGTAGATCTGTTCAAAAGCTTGTAGCTGGAGAGATTACAGGTCTCATGAGGGAAATTTGCTATTGCTGTTCTGAAAAAATGGACATGATGTAGTTAAGCTGGCTTCTAGATATTTGGTTCTACCCAGGTGCTAATACAGCTCACAGCCTTGATTAGCGAAGCCTGTTTTGGCAGTGATTAACAGTCAAAGTGGGGTTCATAACTGTTCAGATTGCTAAGAATTAGCAACTGTTGAGTGCTCAGCCCTCACTGAGGCATGTATGTTACTCTCTCTGAGTCTCAAGAAACATCACTGAGGGAGGAGAGGCCCTTGGGCCTGAGGATGCTCCATGCCCCAGTGTAGGGGAATGCCAGGGCGGGAAGACAGGAGTGGCTGGGTGGGTGGGGGAGCATCCTCATAGAGGCAGGGGGAGGGGAGATGGGATAGGGGTTTCCCAAAGGGGTGACCTTGAAAGGGGAAAACATTTGAAATGAAAATAAAGAAAATATCCAAAGAAAGAAAGAAAGAAAGAAAGAAAGAAAGAAAGAAAGAAAGAAAGAAAGAAAAGAAATATCACTGAAATGCAGAATACTACAAGATCTAGAGGATACAGAAAAATGTCATGAAGCCTTGTCTTATTTCTAGCTAAATCTTCTGGACACGGCACGGCCATTGCAATAATGAACACACAGCTGCTGTGACCATTTCCTCAGAGCCTGCCACCAACTGCCTCCTCCAACATCACCACCACCTCCACCATCACCACCACCTCCATCACCAGCAGCAATACCATCACCACCATCTCCACAACCACCATTCTTACCACCCCCAGCACCCTACTGTCACCATCACTACAACCACCTATGCCATAGCCACCACCACCACCACCACCACCACCACCACCAATAACCACAACGTGAGATGGGAATAGGAAAGGCACTAGTTGGGAAGAAGGGTGTTAGTTGGTGAGACTGGTGGGAAGCAGAAGCCGAAGATGAAAGAGAGTGGAAAGGGAGGTGAATGTGACCTCCATGGATTAGAGACAGTTAATTTCTTTTTTCAAAAATTTAAAACAGTACTGTGAGTTTCAAAAGTTGAGAAAAACATGTTCAACAGCATTATTCATTGGGGAGATGAAAATTAACTCTCATTCCCATCAGAATAGCCAAGATTTAAAAGAAAAAAAAGCAAATGACAAAAAAACAAAAAAACAAAAAAACCACGCTGGCATGAGTGTGGTGAAAGAGGAACCCTGTTCACTGTTGGTGGGAGGACAAATAGGTACAGCCATGGTGGAAATCAATGTGGCCGTTTTGTTTGTTTGTTTGTTTGTTTGTTTGTTTTGTTTTTGTATGCTGGGTTCTTCTTCTTTTTTTAAAAAATTGGATATTTTATTTACATTTCAAATGTGATCCCCTTTGTAGGTCTCCCTTCTGGAACCCCCTATTCCGTGCCAGACCCCCCTCACCTCTATGAGGCAATGTGGACACTTTAAAGGGATTAAAATCTAACTACCATATAACCAGCTGTAGCACTCCTGCCATATACTCAATGAATCCATCCTACTCAGAGATCCTTGCTCATCCATGCTTCCTGCAACATTATTCACAACAGCAAGGGAACAGAATCAGCCCACGTGCCCATGAATAGATGTTGACCATGTAGTAATATGCATAATGGAATTTCATTTCACTATACACAATGGAATTTTATTTCACTATAAAAGTTATAAAATTTCAGGAAAATGAATGAAATGGTAGAAACCATTAAGTGAAGTTACTAAGGCTTTAGAAAGACAAGCATTGCTTTCATGGTCTCTCTCATATGCAGATCTCAGCTTCTAATTGCTGCATATGTGCATGTACGTAGGAGTGAGGAAGAAAAGCGGAGGTTTAAGGGGGAAAGTTGGGGCTTTCAGGACAAGGTAGAGAAGGGTAATAGAACACCTGTGACCTGAAAGTCAAAGAGAGAATACTGAGTGGAAGGCAGTGTGAGGGGATGAGGGGAAGGGAGAACTGGGAGAGGAGGAGGTAGTACAGAGGGTTAGCCCAAACCAAGTGTCTATGAGAATGCTGGAAGGAAGCCTGCTACTTTGCATACTAGAAATTAATTTTAAAAAGTCACCGGAAGTTTTGCAGAGATTGCAAAACAAGTCTGTAGGCCGTGTCAGTGCAAAAACACTATTCTCAAATTAAAGAGGATAGAGGGTTTATTCTGAAACAGAGTATGTGTAAACAGGAACACAGATTTAGGTTAACCAAAGGTCAGTGTTCCAATGTGGCAACAGTCTCATGAAATCTTTACAGAGCAGAGCAAAGAAAGGCCTAAGTCAAGATCCTTCCAGTCTATTGGTGGAAATATCAGAGAGGTGGCTTACAGCAACAGGGGACATCTCTGTCACAGGGATGGCTGATGACAAAGCATGTCTATGGTAAATGTACTGCACCCTAACAAAAGGCCACAGCCTGGACTAGGAGCCGAAATCCCTAGCCTGTTGTGTTTATAGTGAACTTGCAGGGATGCACACGGTGGTGCCAGCTGTCCTGACTTAGATGGACTCTTCCTCTACTGAAGCCCTCTCAGCGGCATGGATTCTTTTCTAATCTCCCCCATCAGCATTTCAGGAACCAGGGAGTTCATTTCCCCAGTACTTCTCCAGGGATGTGATACCTGGGAGAATCTTGTATGTCAATTCTTCCACTTGGTGTCACAAAGCTGACTGTGCCCAGTGCAGGCAATCCTTTGGACCAAGCAAAGACAGGGCTTTGAGACTTATGATGGCATTGTTATGCTTGTCTTACTCAAATTGTGGCTGAACTGGACTCCAAGTGGTCTAGTCCTAAGGACAGAAAGACAGATGGGTTTTATAATTGACTCCCAAGAGCCTCGGGTTTCTCATGTTTTATAATTCCCAGTGAGAGGAAATAAAGTTAAATGCCATTTTAGTTCTACTAGAGTTAATTTCCAGCTACATCAAGAAATTTTCATGGTGCCCTGCACTTTTAATGGTCGTGTCTTCCAGTTGCATTGTGGTCTGTTTACATGCTATAGCTTGGGTTTGAAATGCCCTTCAAAGTTCAGAGGTGTTGAAAGCCTATGGTACTATTGGGTAGCAGTGAAAACATCAAAGACTACTTGGAGAAAGCTATGTCATTGAGGGCACCCAAAGGAGATATTGTCACCCCTGTTCCTTCCTCTTCTCTCTTCCTTCTCAGCCACCCAAAGAAAGCAGCTCTGCCTTACCACATGATCAGCTGCCTACCACAGTCTAAAGCCACAGGGCCAACCTTTAATCCTAACTAACCATTTTTCTTTAGAAGATGGTTGTCTTAAGTGTTTATCTTATCAATATAAAGCTTATTAATACAACAAGGCAAAGGCAGATGGACTTTGTTTCTCAGGAAACTTAAAGCTTTGGGGGTTTGATCTTAATTTTGCTTCCATAAGAACTTTTACTCTTTATTGGGGTAGAAGTTATATTATTATGAAGACTCAGGCTCTTGCTATTGTTAAGAGCTCCTTATTATAGAGGAATCAATAACAGCCAATAACTTTCTTCATTTCTCTTAAGATGATAAGACTTTTTTATCTTCACTGGAGGAAATAAAAATCAATTCTCCTTCGAGACACATTCTCATGTGCTTATAGACTGGTGATAGAGCCTGCCCTGGTTTATGGCCTGCTGGCCTTCAAAGTATATTTCCAGACAAAATCCTAATGTCAAAATGATGAAAATTATTAAACTCCCATAGGGATATTTGATGTTCCTATAGGATATCGGAGAGATCTCAAGAAGAGGTCCACAGCATTCAGTCTAAAGCTCCTGTGGGTTAATTCTTCAAGAGTAATAAGGGGAAGAGGCTGTCTTGTAGGCCTGCTGTATTCTACTTCCTGCAATGATTCCCATTTCACCCTTAGAAAATAAATACTTTCCCTCTAGAAACTGAGAATGAATCAGAATGACATATTGATTCCTGCAGAGCCCACTACAGATACATTCATTCAAATGCCACTCCAGGTTCAAGTTTGCCAGAAACTATTAGCAGAATTATTGGAAGGGATATTTCTAATAGTGCTTCCAGTTCAAGTGTCGGAAGGGATTTAATTAATGCCAGAAAGAGCCCTTATAGCCTACGGATAAAAAATAGAATGATTTTACCTTGGGCCAGAGGACACCAGAGAGGTAGTGGCATATACAGCCAAATCTTCATTTGCAGTTCTGGCTCCAGAGAAGCTTCTTGGAGCATCCCAAACCCCCATGCCATTGTCTAATCTAGTTAGACTGAATCACACTGAGATCTGGGGTGTGACATGACATACAGCTATAGCCCTTAGGCAGAGGTTCCTAACAAGGGACTTGGCTCCACTTGTGTGATCTCTTCTTTTAAATTTGTTTTCTTCTCTGTGCAGTTAGGATGAATGAATGACTTTTAAATACTTTTCCATCTCTCAAATTCTCTTCTTTGATCTATTTATTGCATTTCTCAGTTGTGTACTCACAAATTTGGGACATAAGTTTTTGGTGAAAGGAACACTTGGGGAATTCCTAAGCCTCACAAAATAAACTCATGGAGCAAGACAGAGATGATGGTGCAACATTGAATTGTTAGGATTTGCTTATTGTTTTCCCAGTGTCCGAGTTCCAATGTCATCACTCAGTTGGTTTTGGTGAACACAGTCTCTCCACTGGCAGGACACTAATAGACTCTACTGCATAGGAGCCACATGAGATCCTTTAATAAAACCCTCTGCACTCTGTATTCCCCATAGAAACTAAGCCAAAATGTACACAATACTCAGGAAATTAAACTCTGAATGGTGGGAAGAAAAGAGTTTCAAGAGGGCCACTGTTATTGTATCGGAGGAGCCACAGCAAAGATGGGCAAGAAGTGGGGGATGGTAAGGTCAAAAGTGACTTCAAACAAAGATAAGGTGGAACTTGTCATTCTTCCACTGACTCCAAACATCCCACTGTAGCTCTGCAGATGATTTTCAGGAGAAGCTAACACTCTCGTTTCAGAGCCAAAGGACACATGGCTCATGACTCAAAGAGACTGACGAATGAGATTATGCAGGAGATAAATCAATAGCATGCTAGATTAGTGGCACATAAACAGACCATCAAAAATGGTGTTTGAGCTGTCATAGCCCTTCTACTCACACTTGATTGGGGAGAGCTTGCCTATAGAGAGTAGATCTATAATAAGCAATGAGTCAAACCCTCAGAAAAAGAAAGTGAAATTGTTATTGACAGACTCTCTTCATTATGTGGTTATTTGTTTCTCCAAGTTGATTGGCCGATGTTGCCTCAAACAAGAAGGCAAGCTTAATGAGTTTACATCTTGATTCTGTGTATGTATATGTGCATATATGTCTGATATGTGTATGTATGTACTTGTGTGTGAGTGATCATATGTGTGTGTATAAGGAGGCCAGAGGTCAATATCATGTTCTTTCTCAACTGCTTTCCACCTTTTTGGGGGGTGGCAGGATCGCTCACTGAACATAAAACCCATTCCCTAGTAAGCTGCAAACGTCCTCCTGTAGTCTCCTCTTCTCCGTGCTGATATTATGAGTGTGTAGTACTGTACCTGTTTTTGTTTTGTTTTGTTTTTAATGTGTATCCTCATGTTAAAGCAACAAACACTATGAACCAAGCATAACTCAAGCCCTTTCTTAAACCCCTGCATTTTGTTTCTTAAATTGATACTTTGATCGAGATGTTTAAACCTTGTTTTTCATAAGATATCAGAAAGGCATTTGTACCACACGTTTTAAAGAATTGGTATAGGTTTCTGACTTTAGATAGGAATACATTAAAAAAATAAAAGTGAGGCCAGAATATTTTCATTCTGAGTTGAGTGAATGTGATGATTAATGTAAAGTATGTGCATGGCAATACTAATTGAAGAAGGAGGAAGAGGAGGAGGGAGAAGGAGGAGGGAGAGGAGGAGGGAGAAGGAGGAGGAGGGGGAGGAAGAGAAGGGAGAGAAGGAGGAGGGAGAGGAGGAGACATTATAAACTTGAGAGGGAGAGGGGATGTGGGAGAATTTGGAAGGGGGAAGAGTTGGGTGAAAAATAATATAAAAACAGTACTCATTTATGAAATTCTCTTAAAAACAACCTAAAGAATAAACTCTTAATTGTCATCTTGACAGAATATAGAGTCATCTGGATGATGCGCCTCTGGATGTGCCAATAAGGGATTATCATGATTGCTCATCAAGGAAGCTGACACCATCTGCCCCCTGTGGGCACATCATTCCTTAGGCAGGACACTGACTGTGGATAAGCTGAGAAAATACGCTGATCGCTAGATCTTCTCATTTGTTGCTCTCTTCCCCTGATTGTGGATGCAAAGCAGATATGACCAGTTGCTTCAAGCCCCTGCTGCCACAATGGACTGCAACCTAAAACTGTGAGTGGAAATACCCTTTTCTTCCTGAGGCTACTTTTGCAAGTATATTCATGACAGCAATAGAAAAGAAAACTCAAACAGTGAATGTGACACTGCTAGAAAATGGCAGTGGAATTGGAAAGGCTATGCAGTTCAAAGCAAACGCTGTGATAGACAAATGAGACATGAGAATCACCCAAGAGAGTCCATACTTGTGACATTGTTGAAATTATTCAAGTGTCTTTTATATTTGTGGTTCATTATAGAACCCATAATAATGTTAATTTAGCAGAGAAGTTGATTTTTATAGTGTGATTGTGTGGCATAGAGGAGGGCATGCAATTTATGGAAAGACCAGGTCTTTGTTCTCATTCTAGCTATGCATCTTAGTTCCTATCCAAGTGCTTCAGCATCTAATAATGAATCTGCACATCTGTGAGTGGTTAAATGAGGAGGGTGGACCAATTCAATTGATAGTTCAGCCTTGGCACACAATAAATGCTCCACCAATGACAAATTTTAACTGCTTTTTCTTTAAGGCAAGTGTTAGATTAAAAATATGTTGTTAAATTAATATAAAGCCAGTCTCTGTAAAGGCTCAAAGGGTATTTCTTTCTTTTTTTGTGTGCATATTTTCTATTGCTCGGAGAATAATTGCAAATGTGGATTCTCCATAATGATTAGCTCAGAACTCTAGCTGTGTCTCCCTCAGATGGGGTTGTATCTGGGCATTCTGCACCTACTTCTTTCATGTGTCACTATAAAACTTCGTATGTCATAAAGGTGGGAAGGATGCTGTCCTAGTGTCATCTCCATATGTCAGAATCTAAGTAGACAGTGGAAGCGTCTGGAGTAAGGGTATAGTGGATGACCTGGAGGTTAGCATAGAAAACCCAGATGGTAGCACCACAGTTCTGCTACTTTAGCTCCAGCTTCATTGCCTCTTATATATCCTGAACTAACAGGGTTTCTTACTACAAAGAATCTACTTTCATAAATGGATTCATGAGAAAGGTTAGTAAAAGCAGAACCACAGATGTGATAACAGGATCCCGGGGCTTATCAATGTCGTCATCCTTCCAGATTCTCATTTTTGCATGCCTAACCATCATGGGCCTTTATTTGAAAGCGAGTACTTCACCACTGAGTTAAAACGCCCGAATAATTTATGAGCTCTGACTACATTATTTTTTCCTCAAGGCACTGTCTAGCATGCTATCACAGCATCTGATAGCTGGTTAAGGCAGGAAGACACCCCTCTTCATCATGATTTAGACAGAGGCAAGTTCCATCTCTAATGGTGTAAGCACTTTTGCCTGTTAGTAGCAGAAAGGATACATGTGAGGACTGTTAATTTAGCTCTAATGTGGACTGCATGGGAAAAGCTATAGGGGCTCTGTTTAGTTGGTGGTAAACAACTTTGGAATCAATGTGTTTTTTGTTTACTGAAGACTTGCTTAGTGCATTGGAAAAAAAAAATTCTATTAGTTTGCCTCGTTTAGTCGTCACCAAGCAGCCTGACGTGTGTGAGCCAGTGGCACACATTAAGGTCAGTGTGACTATTTGCAGCAAACTGAACCAAGCCATCTGAATTCAACCCCTGTGGCATCATTCAGCAGGCCAGACAGAGCCATGATTTAGGACATTCCCAACATTTTATGGCAATTTGTTTCATTTGCCGCAGGCCCATAACGATGCAAATTGCCATAAAGTGGGATAATCAGGCAGTAGAAGTGTCATAAAACTGCAGGGGAAACAAATTTCCATCTTGGAACTTTGCATGCCGATGAACATGGGGGAGAGTAAATGTGGACCTGGCTTTTCCCGTGTTCTCTGGTTGCCAAAGTCTATGCCAACCAGAGATGATTCCATTTTGTCAATTTGTACTCATTTCAGGCCAAGGAGAGGGGATGAAAGAGGTCCAGAAAATACGAGGACGCATTGGGCCAAAGTCTTCTTCACATGCTTGGCCTCTGGTACCAGGAGGAATGGCCCAGTGAAGGGAGGCCAAATGTATGCCATTAGATAGATGGAGGCCAAATGAAAGAACTGTTAAGGGTTGGAGTGCTTTGGCCTTCGGAAATGTCAAAGTACTTCTCTGGATACATTTCTGGGATTGCTTCTCTGTCTCTCTTGCCACAAAAGGCTTGTGTCACAGTGAGAAAGGACAGACTGGATGGAGCAAGGTTAGGACACAGCTCTCTGAGCCCTGCTGAGAATGGGGTGAGGCTGCGAGGAACAGCTCTATGCTCACATACCCATTGCTTGTTCTTGAAAAGGAGTGGGAAGTTCTCTTCAAAGGCTGACAAGCAGACTCCCATTGTTTTCTGCCATTTCCTTTCTCTTATTTCCTTCTAGACCACTCTGCTTGTGTCAGGACTCAGGAGTCATCCCAGGAACACCCAGAAAGCCCAGAGTTCTTGCTGATAATGGCTTGTTTTCTTTTATATTTGTGTTGTTCTCTAGTTTGTAATATTACATCTCACTGGCTTGAGAGTCCCCTAAGGGCACACTCTATACCTTGGCTCCTGCTAAGTGAACTCTTGATGGATCTCTCAGCAACATAGCAATTCTTTGCCAAGCTCTTGGGGGTGAGACCTAAAATTATTTCCTCCTTTAAAAATGTAAACTATAAGCCAGGAGAAGGAGCTCTAAAAGTCCTCTGATTTGATTTCATAAATCAAATTTGTCATGAACTACAGAAGAGCAAGACTGTTTCCTAATCATAACACCCACTGAATCCTGAATTATAGAACTCTGAAGCTTGTGGACAGAGTGCTCCTGAGTCCAGTCGATTTTTTTTTTCTATTTTTAATTAAGAAGATATGAACAGCATGCTGCAGGATGTTGGGTTAATTGGCTCTCTTTCTATCAGAGGACAAACTCCCTTGGGTTATGTAATTTCAAGGTGTTGTCTTACAGTGTGCATAGAGACTAGTCTCTTCATAACTGTGCATTTAAATATAATACAGAAATTTACATTGTCAAAAATTCAAGAAAATGAAAAATTATGCCCAAAATACAGAAAAAATGAACCCACTAGAAATTCTTAGAGTGTTGAAATAACTCAGTGTGGTAGCCCATAGAACTCTATGTAATATCTATTCTTAATCATGTTAATTAATTTTAAATTTTAAATATTAATTAATAGATAATTGTGTACATGTGCACATGTGTATGCATGTATGTGTGATGTGCATGTGAATGCAAGCATGCTGTGTCATCCTTTTCAGGTCAGAGGACAGCTTGGTAGATTCTCTCATTCATCCCTCTATTGCGTTGGGGGACTGAGCTCAGGTCCTTATGCTTATTCAGGGAACACTCAACCCGCTGTGATGTTTTTCCAGCCCTGATGCATGTACAAAGTGCAAACTGCCACTGTACTGTATGCCTTTGGTGATATCCTTCAATGTGTTTTACAATCCAGATATTCTTCTCTCAAACTTCCTACTGTCTTGTATGTCCCTACCTATTTTGTTTTTCTAGAAGTTACTCCATGAACGGAACTTACCTCATGTCTCTACCCATAAACATTTGTTCGAGGTCCTTATAATATCACAGCTAATTGAAGAAACCCAGGGGTTTCAGGTGGAAAAGTAAATGATGCACATTATATGTTCTCAAAGAATTTTTGTTTTGGGAGAAGGTTTCTTTTTCTGTTTCTAAGAATGACATAATTTAGGGGTATAGCTCAGTGGCAGAGCATTTGACTGCAAGAATAACATAATTTTTTAAAATTTATTTTATTTTTATATAATACATTTTGATCATGTTTTCTCTTCCAGCCAAACTCTCAAACTCTTCCCAAATCCTTTCCACCTTCTACACAATATCATTCTCTCTCTCTCTCTCTCTCTCTCTCTCTCTCTCTCTCTCTCCTCTCAGCCCTCCCCCACAAGAAAACCCAAAAACTAAAAATCCAAAACCCCAAACAACAAACCAAAACAAGCAAAAAAACCCAATGAGACCAGAGAATGAACAAACTAACAAACAAGAAACAAACAAAAAATACAGACAAATATCAGGGAGATTGATTTAACTCATAAAGCCAAAAATATGCTAGGGAGCATGTCTGTTATGTACGGAAACACATGGAGAATTAATTGAATGAAATAATAACTTACCTGCCTCTTAGTAGATAAATAAGTTAGAAATTCTAAATATGAAGAAGCAAGTGTACTTGCGTAGGTGCTAAGAGGTTGATGAAGTGGGTAGTAGAGGCTATCTTAATATATGATAAGGTGGCACAATCATATTTAGGTAGTATCCCATAAGTCTAAGGAGTGAGCCTCATCATATGGAGCTCTGAGTGAAGATAAAATAAGGAAGAAATGGAAGTGGTATTTTTTTTTACTGCCATAGTTATAGGTTCTTCAGCCAGTATTCAAGATCTAATCTCAGAACTACCACAGGGACTAGTTATATTAGTGATGGGGGCTACAATGGTGGGAAGAGTATACTTGGAAGTCTCATTCAGCCAAAACCATTGGCTTGCTTTTTATTTATTTCACTCATTAAGATATTCTCACTGCAGAATGAAGAATGGAATTGCAACTCTAGACCCAATTTTGATCAAGTAGGAGGAACAATATGAGTAGTTACCAGTCTGTGGCCTGATATGCACCAGAGATTATGTGTGATTGAAAATATTAGAAGCCGGGCGGTGGTGGCGCATGCCTTTAATCCCAGCACTCGGGAGGCAGAGGCAGGCAGATTTCTGAGTTTGAGGCCAGCCTGGTCTACAAAGTGAGTTCCAGGATTGCCAGGGCTATTCAGAGAAACCATGTCTTGAAAAACCAAAAAAAAAAGAAAAAGAAAGAAAAAAGGAAAATATTAGAAGCATGAAGACATTGATCTAAAAGCGTGAAGAGGCAAGGGATCTTAAATTCCAAAGAAGGAGTGAGATGAAGTTTTAAAAATATATATTTTTATTTTTTGAAATGAAAATATCATTACAATGGTTTTCCCCTTCCTTTTCTTCCCTCCAGTCTATCCCATGCACTCTTTTGCTCTCTCTCAAATTCATGAAATCTATTTTTGAAATTGTAGTTGTGTGTGCATGTGTGTATATATAGTACTAAATACATAAATGCATCTTGATCTGTCTGTTTGATATTACCTGCATGTATAAGAATCCAAGGTTAATTGATGCTGGATTACCAATTTATAGGTTCTTCCCCAAGGGAGAATATTTCTTCTACTTTAGACATTCTTCAGGTACCTGTAGCTCTTTATCTAGGGTTGGGGTCCCATGAGATTTCCTCCTTCTGTGTCAGCATGTCTGTTGGTGTTGGACTTGTTAGGTCTTGTTTAGGTAGTCATGGTGATGAGACTTCATGGGTATAGCTTCTCTAGCATTTATTTCTAGGAGATGAAATCTCATGGGAAACTTCTTCCTTGGCTCTTACAAGCTTTTCTGTCCCCTCTTCAGACATGCTCCTGAGTCTTAGGCACAGGAGTTATGCTGGAGATCTCTTAAAATTGAATCCTTGCTATTGTATCACAAATACTGCATGCAAATACTTTGGTGCACAACGTGGGGAATTCTATAACAAATTTCATGCTTCAATTCAACTTTGATGAGAAGTAAAATTGGTAAATTTTAAGTGTCAGATGTATATTTCAGGTAAATAGATATTCATGGTAACTTAGTACTAAGCACCTCCATATGGTCACATCATTTCTAGTATTTAATTAATTTTGTATAAAGAAGGTGTATCAGCAGGTGCTGAATTGCCAGTGAGTTCATCTGAGGAGTGAAGGGACTACACAATGTTCTCTTCCACATACAGTATAACAATCTTGGTCGTAGAGTCCAGGGCCTTCTAGGAGAAGTATGAGACCCAGTCGTCAACTGGTCTGTCCTCAGGTTTCTCATGCATCATGGTTTGAAAATTCATTGACATCGAACATACTTTTTTCTAATTTGCCCCTAACTCAAGATGGCAACTCTCTGTAGGGAAAAAGGGTTCATTCTGTGAGGAATCTTTCTTTTATTGGCCAGAAAAGATGAAATACCCTAGTAGCGAATCCCCAACTTTTGCCTCATCAATAAATGGACCATTATTCCATTTTTATAGGAGCCTTATATTAATGGGTTAATTTAGGTTAAATAGGCTGCTTCAAAGCTCTCAGAAATTATGGATAAAACTTGGAATTTTACAGAAGGGAAGTGAGAACAATCCAGGTGATAGGAAAGATTCCGTTTAGTCAGGGCCATCCAAGAAAAGTAATATGAACCCCAGAATAATGTCAGAAGAAAAATGCAGAACTAGTTAAGACCAGCAGAACAGTAGAAGGGCCCATTCAAGGGAAAACATCTGAAATTTTATTTGCTCCATTGACTGTTTCTGAAAGGACAAAGACAAATGGTTGTCTTGGCAGAGTCGCTGAGAACTGCATAATAGTTGGGAACCTACTTTGCACCAAAGACTATTTTACTCCTAGGATTTTAATTTTCATTTGTTTATTTTTAAATTTATTTTTTATTTTGTGTGTACGGGTGTTCTATCTGGTGGGATGTGACCCACTTTAATGCATAGGATCAGGACTGGAAAGTGACAGTGAAAATGTCATGAATTCTGGAGGTGGACCAAGTAGGACTTTTAGATGAATTGGAGGTAGAGATGAGGGAAAAATTCATGATGAGGATTTGCTTTTGTGCTTGGCCAAATGAGTACATGGGAAATCAGCTGGTATGGAAAATGAAGTGCCCTATTCCCCCACATCAGCTTGATGTTCTTCAAGTGAAGGTATAAAGTAAGGAGTTATGTTCATGAGTGTGAAGCTCAGTTGTGAGATGAAAGCTGTCTATTGTTATTTCCATCAGTGATGGATCTCATATCGGATGATGGCAGATTATAACTGATTTTAAAAATCCTATTTTAGCTGTTTTGCTTTGCAATCTTTTATGTTCAGGGTGGTGGTGGTATGACAAAACCTATGAACAATAGAACAATCAATAGAAGAAGAGTATGCAATTATATTCAGTATGTAATACTTGGTAATGTTCATGCACGATCTCTTCATCTCTTATTGTTGTTCTATAGAACACTGCATCTAAAAATTAGTTTAAAGCAATGAGCTGTATGATGACGAAGTCTCACGGATCTGTCTTTGCTGTGCTTGTAATTCATGCTGAGGCCAGATCCAGTGACCAAGGAGGCTCTCATTCATGAGTTAACTGAGGCTCATCTGCAGAGAGAGTCACCTAATGATGCCTTCATCATGTGTCCCCACCATGTATAACTATAGAGAAAAATGCCATCCAGTGTTGGTTCTGGTACCTGAATTTAATTTTGCAGTCTTTTGTTTGTTTGGATCAGAGTGTCAATAAACAGATCAGGCTGGCCTCAAGTCGTAATCCTTATACTTCTATGTGCAAAGTGCTGGGCAAAGAGTGTTGCTGTTTTCTGTCCTTGTCCTAAGAGCTTGCTTGAGGCAAAATTAAACAGTAATGGACTAATTTCTTTGGCAGAGGAGATTTAAGACAGCCTAATATTGACTCTGTTGCATAGTTATTAGCAATCACTATTATAAAGGTCTTCAATGAAAAAGAGAAAGTGGTACAGAAAGAAATGCAAAAGGAGAGAAAAAGGGCACCCCTAAGGTTAATGTTACAGTTAATGCTTTCACTGGAAGACAGGCTGCAACTCTTAAGGAGATTAGCAACATTAAGGAGGGGCCAAGTCTTCATTTGGAATAAAGGGAAGGATGCTCTATTCAGCTAAACTTCCACATTGTGAAAGGAAAGGTCTGAGGAATTAACAAAAGTTGCTGCACATATAATGTAGGTGGGATGGGGGAGAGACTACAGTACAGCAGGACTGTCTTGGACCTGCCAGCCATATAAACAATGACTCAGGGGCTTTTCAATATTTTAAAGCTTAGGCCATTTAGCTAGGGCAGTCTCCCAGCTACTGTAAACTTAACCCAACTAATCCTAGCACTTATGTCCCACCACTTAGCTATCTCTACCTCTCTGCTTCACTCTGGCCCATCCGTTCACCTCCATGTCTCTGGCAAATCTCCGATATTTCCTTTCTTCTCCCAGCATCTCTCTCTCTCTCTCTCTCTCTCTCTCTCTCTCTCTCTCTCTCTTTCTCTCTCCTGCCCTGTATCTTGGTATTCCAAACATTTGGGCTACTATCCACTTATCAGTGAGTTCATACCATGTACGTTCTTTTGTGCTTGGGTTACCTCACTCAGGATGATATTTTGTAGTTCCATCCATTTGCCTAAGAATTTCATGAATTCATTGTTTTTAATAGCTGAGTAGTACTCCATTGTGTCAATATACCACATTTTCTGTATCCATTCATCTGTTGAAGGACATCTGGGTTCTTTCCAGCTTCTGGCTATTATAAATAAGGCTGCTATGAACATAGTGGAGTATGTGTCCTTGTTATATACCCTAATAAAAGCAAGGGGGAGGAGGGATGGGATTGGGGTTTCAGGAGAGAGGGGGCACTGGGAAAGGGGATAACATTTGAAATGTAAATAAAGAAAATATTAAAAAAAAATACCATAAACCCTCCAGGATTCAACTCTCTGCTGGTACAGAATTAACAATTGAATATACAGAGACACACATTCATACAATGTACCCCACAGCAGTTTAGATTCATCCCAAGCAAGTATCTAAACTTGGCAGTGTCATCTATGTCGTTCTGTCTTTAGAGTCATGAAATATAAACAAGTAAAGAGACTGGAGTCTTTCTCTCCAGTCTAGGAGAGCTGCTGAGATCAAGTAATGGATGAGTAAGTGAGGCAGACCATCCAGGAAAAACCCAATAGGGCCAAATGTTTTGAGAGGCTGTTGTGTGAAAGTGAATCATGGATTACATTGTAGACCCCAAGATGCGGGACGTGCCTGAGCCATGGTATATCTGCCAAGGAAGGTTGCACACAAAGAACGAGAACAATAACACACACACACACACACACACACACACACACACACACACACACACAGAGAGAGAGAGAGAGAGAGAGAGAGAGAGAGAGAGAGAGAGAGAGAGAGATCTTATAAGCAGTATATTTGGAAGACCAGGGCCATCTCATCCCTTTGCCATCAAACATGGAGTAATAACAGGATTTGGTGTTTGCCCTGATGGGTTTTGGTCTTGATTTGGCTCCGTATTTCTTCACTATGTCCTCATTCCTCCCTTTTGAATTGATAATGTATATTTTGTGCCACTGTATGATGGAAGTATGTAATTTGCATTTTGATTTTACAGGAAGTTATAATTAAGAGATTGCCTAGAGTCTCAGAAGACTGCAATTTTTAAACAGTGTTTAGACTGTAGGGACTTTTAAATTTGGACTAAATGGATTTTACATTACAATGTGTCCATGAGATTATGGGTGCTAATAGAGCGAAATTTGGTAGTTTGAATGAGATGTCCTCCATAAGTCTCACTTGGATACTCGGGTCCTCATTGCTAGTGTTATTTATTTATTTATTTATTTATTTATTTATTTATTTATTTATTTATATATTTTCTTCATCTACACCTCAAATATTATCCCCCTTCTTGGTTTCTCCTCTTGGTTTCACCCCCATTCCATCCTTCCTTCCCCTACTTCTTTAAGGACACTCCCCCTAACCACTCTCACCTTCCCACATACTGGGGCATTGAGCCCCCACAAGGCCAAGGTCTCTCCTCCCATTGATGCCCGAAAAGGCCATCCTCTGCTGCACATGTGGCTGGAGCTATGGGTCGCTCCATGTGTACCCTCTGGTCTGTGGTTCAGTCCCTGGAAGCTCTGGGGGGTCTGGTTGGTCAACACTGCTGCTCTTCCTATGGGGCTGCAAACCTCCTGCTTTTTAGGGAGGCTTAGGAGCCAGGTCCTTGCTGGAAGAAGATGCTGTGTCAAAAGCCACGAGACATTTCTCGTTAGCTTTCCCTGCCTCCTGTTTGTGATTTGAGCTGTGAGCTCTCCACTGCTGTTCCCACTGCCTGCTACTTCTGCTTCTCTATAATGGACCCTCACCCTATGAAACTGTTAACTTAAATTAAACTCTTCCTTCTATAAACTGCCTTAGTCATGGTGTTTATCACAGCAGTAGACAAGTAACCAAGATACTAACTGACTTTAGTTTGCAATACTTAAAAAAACAAACAAACAAACAAACAAACAAACAACACACACACACACACACACACACACACACACACACACACACACCCTTCTAACCTGAGTCATCTATTAATTTCCACAAAGATGCTGGCTGTCAGCTACTAATAATTCTCATCATATTGGTAGTATCTGTAAATAATCATACATGTCTGAATTCCCTTTCTCTTGTTTATATTTTTAAATCTGTATTCATCTTCATGGAACTGTTGTGAAAACTAAGCAGTGGAATATCTTTTCAAGATTTTTGATGGCAAAAGTCTGTCTTTTCTATATGGTTAGTCCTGAGAAAAGAGGAAAATATCACTCTTGATTTTCTATTATGGGTCCTTTTTCACAGATATGGAGACAAAATTCCAGCTGAATCTTGCCCTCATTTTGAACTAGTCTTATAGACACACAGTGTTAGATGACAATATTTAGTTTGTTTACATGTTAATTACCTTATTTCTGTTTTTCTGTGTTTTGCATATATATCTTCACACCACACTTAACAATTTAATCATTTGTTCAGTGTGTTGAGAATATGGTATATCTATGGGTTTCACTATTTATACCACAAAAAAATTTGTGAAAAGATGAATCCATTACTCCTACTGATATTTAAATCAGATTTATGGCTTTCAAATATAGCCCTAGATGTTAAAATTTTAATTCCATTTTAATGTATTATTTAAACACTATTTCAACATTATAGCTTGCTTTTTAACTTTTGAATTATCTCATATTCCATTACTCATTAGTGTTTGTGTAATGTTTGGTGTGCATATGAAATATTTTCTTACTCCTTCATTGTAGTAATTAGACAATAGTTCCCACTTATCCACAGTTTAACTTTATACACATTCTGTTACTATCAGTCAGCTGTAATATAAAAATTTTAAGTGGAAAATTCTAGAAATAAACAATCAAGGGGTCTTACATATCTCATATCTTGTTAAACTTATTTTCTTGTATTTATTGTGATCACTTTATAAATTGAATATTATGTGAGTATTATAGGAAAATGTGATACACACCAGATGCCTGAAATTTCAGGCAGGCCTGACATGGGGATTGAGGATTGATAACTGGGAGTAAGGAGGAGTTCTTGTGTATAAAATTGGAAATGCTTAAAAGTTTCTTTCATTGGAGGGAAAAATGCAAGCTGAAGACAGAGACCTTAAATAGTTTAGCTTCTGTTCTCATCCTCAGGGTGCAGCAGCAACATTTCTACACCAGTGTCTCAGGCATATATTCAACTCCAAATTCCCACGAAATGAGGGTTCAGCCAAAAATAGATTTAAAAATGAGTCAGAGATCACTGACAGGGACAAGACCAGTAACTGAAAGCTGAAAATGAAATTTGTGATGAAAAATAGAAGCTTTTCCTTCTTAGTTAATAGTGTGTGTGTGTGTGTGTGTGTGTGTGTGTGTGTGCATGTATATATGTTTGTATGTATATATGTATGTATGTGTATGTGTGTGTATAGGTATGTGGGTATATGTGTATGTGTGTATACATGTGTTGAGTATGCTATCCTATAAATTAGATAAACGTGCTTATGTCTTTTCATAACATCAAAATTTATTTATTGAATTACAATAAATTCCCAAGCTTTAGTGGTTTTGATGGCAGCAATGTGCCATAAAATCTGCCTACCTTATTAGCTTGGCCAAGGCAACTGCAGGTTCTTATTCCAATCTTAATTGCTAATATTAACTCGCATATCACACACAGTGCAGTGCCTCCCCACCCCAACCCCTGGGTGTGTGGCAGCAGCATAGTCTACAATGTTTCAGCGTGGACTCAGGAAAGACACTGGATAGATGAAGACAAGGCTGTGGATCAGTGCTTGGGAAGATGCTGCTGAAGCTGCTAAGGAGGCTGCTGGGGTCGAGCCTGAGAGCTCAGCAGCACAATTCATCTGCAAGATGCCAGATGAAAGGCCAAACGGGGTCAGGAGCAAAAAGCAATCCAGGAGCAGGAATGAGGAGCAGGTCCAGAGCCAGATGAATGCACAGGTCAGTGGGCAGGCAATCAAGCAGGCTGTGTCAGGAATGGGCAACTGAACTACTTCAGAGAGTCCTTGGTCCTTGATGTACACATCAGATATCAGATGACAGATGGGTGTGGGTCATGCTATCTCAATGCTAGGTTTCCATCACTTTATATTATAGTGTCCAGGTGAGGGAGTTACACCTTTTTATAATCCGGTGTGTTCAATAAGTTCTTGGTCCTGTTTTCCTGATTTTATTTTAATATGCCCCCCTACACACACACACACACACACACACACACACACACACACACACACACACACACACAGCATTTGATCCAATAAACTTAGAGGGTGGCTTTCTTTCTAGTCCCTTGAAAAAGTCATTTATCAGTGTGTTAGATGGTAGAGGCCCTGCCAGTCCTCTGTCTACACAGAGGTTGCAATCATGCACCATCCTCAGAATGAAATAGAAAGTTGCTTTCCTAATGGAGGGCAAGGTGCAGCCAGAGACCACAATTTTATGCATTGTGAATCGAGAGAGTCGACTAGAGCCTGATCTCAACGGTCACATGCTGTGCGTGTGCATGGCACATGCGCATCTGTGCTCTCTCCATGATCTCTGTGCTTTGCTAGGTAGTTGTAGAACTGTGGGTTTGCCAAGCAGGACTCTTTTTTCTTTTTTTGTAAAATATGGAGTACAGGGAAGACAATGGAAAGAAAAGTGATTTAAATATCACTCAAGATTATGATAGATTTTGTGATTTCTTAGATTCATGGGGTATTTTCTTATTTCTTGGTTGTTTTCATTATTCTTTGTTTTTAACTACAATCTTAAAAAAATCCAGAAAGCATTTAAGCATTTTGTTTAGGGAATCAGTAAGTATTTGACTCAGAGAGTGGTCAGCAAACACACGCTACAGGTTAGCAGTGTGCCTGTAAATTTATAACTTAGGCAAGTCTGGGCAGACCATTATAGAGCCATCAGCTATGATGATGGAATGGAACTGTTGAAGGCTCTGAGATTTCAGGAAGTCAGACGGAGGATTTCTGATGTGAGACACAGCAGTGAAGCCTCTATTGCCGAAAGAGGACAGGTGTATCTCAGCTGTCAATTGCAGATGAGATTTGATGCTAAAAAGGAATGCATCCTATAAACGGCCGCTTATTATCAGGAGATCTTAGCAGACACCGCTCTTTCTGATGGTGACAGATGTCACATTGACTCCAGGAAAAGGTGTGATGCAAATGATGCTTGTTAGGGAAAAGCCAGATGTCCATTAAGAAACTTCTTTTTCCTCTGCCTCAAGTCATCTTGCCAAGCCTGCTCCCAACAATTAGATTCTACCCTTATAAGCTCTTAATGTGTAAAACCTGGACAACGGGTGGAACTTTTTGCTTTCTTGATAAATTTGCATTTTATCAGTAGTGTGATTACTTATTTTTTTCCTCCAGAGGTGTAAAGAATATGTCCCAGATAGAGGGACATAGGCAAAACAAAGAGCTTCTTCTGAGAGTTTACTGGCATCACTTTAAGGCATGTGACTGAACTGACTCTTGGACAGCTGTATCACTAAAATGTCCCACTTCCCTGGATGGGCAACTTTGGAAAAACTGCATCCTCTGCAAGTCCCAGTCTCCAGTTAGCCTTTCTATATCTTTGACTAGCATTCCTAAGAAAATGCACAGCTGCAGCAGGGTTATAAACTTGGGGCAGAAGGGAATGGGGACTAGAATTTCCTGTGAGGAAACATTACAGCTTCATTACCATTCCTACAGATGTGGCTATCCGCCACATAGCTCTGTGTATTTCCTCACCTTGGTACAGCAATCAGAAATTGAAATATTAAACTAAAGAAATGAGGTGCCCAAATTGCAATATTTTAAATTAATGAACCAATGAGAATTTTTTAAAAGATGACTTCCTTGTGTCCTTGAAATATGCTAAATCCAAAAAACAAGCAAATGAAGCCATAAATAATTTGATAAGCAGAATTTGTATCTGTTTGTGCTGTATTTTCTTTTTCACTTCAAGCATTTCAACACAATATTCTCACTTCCAGAAATGGGGCAAGAAGCCCATGTGAGTTCCAAAAATGTAAAGATGTAGTATTTGTGATAGACATTTGCATGGTTCGGATTAAATTAAATTCTTTGTATTTAACTTTCTCTATATCTTGTCCCTGAGAAGGAAGAGCTGAAGAAAAGTCTACCTATTATTTATGTGTGCTAGTTCAACTTGAACTATCCTGTCTTATCTCAGGACTACAGACATTACTCTAGGTCTAGTGCTATTCCTGACTTGATAGTTAACTTCAATTTGTTTGTTCCCCAAAGGTTCATGTGTAGAGTCTGGTCCCCGGGGTCTGTTGGGGGATGGTGGAATCTTTAAGAGGTAGATCCTTAACAGAGGTCTATGAAAGGACTGCCTGATGCTCTTACAAAGGGACTGAACTTACTTGTTGTTGCAAAAGCAATTAAAGACAAGTTTATTTTGGCTTACAGTTCTGGAGGGATACAAGTGCAGGATGGTACAGCAGAGGCATGGCAGCACATGGTAGGCATGGCAACAGAGACAGGAAGCACAGAGCTCACATCTTTAACCATGAGCATGAAGCCAACAAAGCAGAGTGGAAGGGGAGAACTTTTACTCTCAAAGACCCAGCCCAACCTCCAGTGTTATACTTCCTTCAGCAGTGGACTGTTGCTGTAAAGAATCTTAGATTTTTGAAGAATGTGGAGGACTTCAGAACCCTGGGCTAGAAAGGTGGCTAAAAGCTGTAGGCAGAGTGTAATGGGCTATCCTAAGTCCTAATAGGAGCTTGGCAGGAAGCAGTTCTGGGAGCAATGAGGTCTTGTCCAGATCAAGAGGTTTCAGAGGAGAACAAGATTAGAAAATGGGGCTAGAGGCCATTCTTGTGATGTTTTGTCTGCCCATGTTCTGCAGTGATCCTAAGAACTTGACTGAAGCAAAGTTAAAAAGTAATAAACTAATTTCTTTGGTGAAGGAAATTTCAAGACAACATAATATTGAATCTGTGGCATGGCTGTTAATGGTGAATTTATACAGGTCTATGATGAAAAATAGCAAGTGGAGCACAAAGAAACACAAAGTATACATAGAATTTAAAAAGTAAAAGAATATCTTTAAATTTATTCTTGCAGCTGAGGCTCTGACTTGTTCTGAAAGATAAGGTTAAGATTAACACCATGAAGGGGAGGCCTGCTACTTCGCCTCAGAGTAGAAGGAAGGATCTTCCTCAGGAAAAGACCCAGCCCAGCTCCCATCTTGTCAAAGGAGACATTTGAAGGAGCTATCTGCTTTGAGAATGTTGCTGAGGGAAAAACTGCTATTATTGTGGTTTAAGTGGCTTAGAGCCTGTTCAAGGTAAGCTTGATGGTGCTGTCTACATGGTGCAGGCTTTAGAAGCATGAAGGATGCATGCAGAAAGGGTCATCTATTCTTCCTCCACAGTTTCAGAGAGCCGCAATGGGCAGCAAGGGAGTCCCAGCACCAAAGCTCTGAAAGACCAGTTTGTGAGACTATGAATGTGAATCCTTGATTGCTTTGGAGGTGCTAAGATGTTGGTGAAGCCAGAGCTATGGGACTATCACAGACAATAGACCATAAGGAATGCTACCAGCCTAAGGGGAAAGGCGTTGGGTGGGGGCTGTATAAATCCTAGACAGTGTGAATTACAGACTTTGATGTTTGTGCTGTGGGGCTTTAGCCTTGCCTGGGTCACTTGCTTGTCACACTATTGCCTTGTTCTCTCTTTTGGAATTATAATGTGCAGCCTGTGCCATTGTATGCTTCAAGTATGCAATTTGCTTTTTGTGCTTACAGGGGTTACAATAAAGAAATTGCCTTGAATCTCAGAAGAGGCTCTAAAATTTTAAGCAGGATTGAGATTGTGAAAAACTACAGGTACTTTTTAAGTTGAACTAAATGCATTTTTTTTTTTTTTTTTGCTTTATGATATGGGAAGAAGACTTTGGGATCCTGGGAGGGAAATCTGCTGGCTTGAATGAGAGATGTTCCCCATTGTCTTGAGTACATTAAATACTTGTTTGATGGTGCTGTTTGAGAAAGTTTGGGTAGTGCAGACTTCCTGGGGGGGGGGGGAAGGGGCAGGCTTTGAGATCAAAACAGCCTGCTTAATTCCACATAGTTCTTTGCTTAGGGCTTCAGATTCAGATGTAAACTCTCCAGGTGTTGGGGAGGCTCTTCCTATAGATGTAGCCTGACTGTGGTATCCGGTCCCCAACTTTTCTGATCTCAGTGGAAGAGGATGCTCCTAGCTCTACAGAGACTTGATGCTCCAGGGAGTGGGGATATGCAGGGGGTTCCCACTCTCTCAGAGGAGAATGTGATGAAGGACAGAAGAGAGTCTCTGTGAGGAGGGACCAGAGGGGGAAGGGTTTGATCCCAAATAAATATAATTTTTTTTTAAAAGATGTTAACTCTCATTATCCAGTTACCATTACCATGTCTGCCATTGGCTGCTATGCTTTTCTGACAAAACATAGTATTTCTTATAAAAGTTACCTTGGGTATGGTGTTTTGTGACAGCAACTAAAAAGTAGGTAATAAAACCGGGCGTGGTGGCACACGCCTTTAATCTCAGCACTCAGGAGGCAGAGGCAGGCGGATTTCTGAGTTCCAGGCCAGCCTGGTCTACAAAGTGAGTTCCAGGACAGCCAGGGCTACACAGAAAAACCCTGTCTCGAAAAAAAAAATAAAAAGTAGGTAATACAGTGCATGTAAGAGAGTTCTTCCCCTTGGAATGTAGTTTTTCTCTGTCTTCTCTTCTATTGTGTTGTAATGTAGTTGAGCACGTGCTTATTATTGGTAAACAGATAGTCATCCAACAGTGGACTCTCAGCCTCCAAAAACGTGTGAGTTAAATAAATCTTTTCCTTATGAAGTTCTTTGCTAATATGTTACAGTAATATAAAAATGAATACACAGAAAAAATTTGAACAAATTATATATGTATATGTATATATATACTTTTTGTTTCAAGTTTTTCACTGAATCATATATATATATATATATATATATATATATATATATATATATATATATATATAAAATTTGGAACAAAAAGTTTGTTTTCCTGACTATTGCTATTTTAGACATATATAAATTGATAAAATATCAGAGTGCATAAAGTAGAAAACGTGAGCCTGTGTGAATAAACTCAAGTGCACTGTCTGATGTCAAATAGAAATGAAAGAAGAAAGAGAAGTGATACTAGGTGTTCTGATGGACTTTAGGCGAAGAATAACACCTGTTGCTTTGATGCTGTTACTTTAGGTTAAGAACTACTTATTGGGAGCTGGAGAGATGGCTCACCAGTTAAAAGCACTGGCTACTCTTCCAGAGGTTCTGAGTTCAATTCCCAGCAGCCACATGGTAGCTCATAACCATCTATAATGGGATCCAATGCCATCTTCTGGTGTGTCTGAAGACAGTGACAGCGTTCTCATATACAATAAATAAATAAATAAATAAATAAATAAATAAATAAATAAACATCTTTAGAAAAAAAAAGGAACTATCCATTGAATTAAACTTAAATGAATTATGTTTAAAGCAGTAATGGTAAAACCCAATTTATGGGATTATATAAGTCACCTAATATGGAGGCTAATATCATGCATATGTTAATGGGTTTTTCCAAGACTCTAGGTGCTATTGGTTCTTAGCCCTCAGCAATGGGTTCAGTCTTAGTTTTGGTTACTAAGAACTCTTTCCTCTTTCTGCCTTCCTGGGACTGCCAATTACTCATTTGAACAAATGCAGTTCTCTTTGATTATCCCAGAGCAGCCAGATGGAATAGCCTGTTTCCCCATATTTCTGATTTCTTTCTGTTTCATGTGGATGATACCCTACAGCAGAGGAAGTAGAATGTGAGCTGTCAACCAGAAGTGTGCAAGATGACTCATGGTGTTTTGCATTGACCAATGGGCAATAGGAGATCAGAAAAAAAAATAGAAAATAAATCTTATGCCTGCATTTCTCCCTCTCTTGAACAGGCTAGTCCTCAATCAAGTTCCTCTGTTTGTCATGTCTGGAAAAATACTGCCAGCCTGAGTTGAATTCATTTGCACAGCAGATCATGTGCCTTATAAACTTTGGTGACACATGACCAATGCAAGAATGTGTCATCATGCACCTCTTCTCAGATGTCTATTAAACTTTTTCTTTCTTTGTCCCAACCATAGAATTACATCTCTCATGAAAGCATAATTGTTGCATCATGTTCATTTGTTTGGAGAACCTGTATAAAGATATTGGTTTGCACATAAAACTTGCTGTTTAAATATTTATTTTCTTTTATGCTAATATTTCCAGTCTAACATTGTTCAATTCCAGGATAAAGTTGAACTATGTGCTATGTGTCTTGCTTCCTTTATTGCTTGTCTTTTCTTCTATATGAACACATTTTACATCATAAGAACTGATCTTCTTCTTGACTTTTATTTGATCCTGAAAAAGAATTGACTGTTTTGTTTTGTGTGAGGTTTGCTTTCTAGAAATGTTGACTTGGTCTAAATTCAGGCTCCAGAGAAAATATCTCATAAAAGTTTTAGCTAAAAAATTTAAAAAAAAAAAAACCTCTGTAGACAGGAAATTTATAACATACCTGTTTTTTGGTTAGGGTTTTGGGAACAGTATATAGGTTAATACCCAAATCAACCAAGCTTCTTGTCATTTAACTAATAGTGATATATATATATATATATATATATATATATATATATATATATATATATATAAGTGAATGTGGAGTCTTACAAACTTTAAATTTGGTGCAGTAAAGTGTCAATCTTGGGAAAAAGAAAATGCCTGTAGATCAAAATTCCATCTTCAATGCCAGAGATTGATAGACACTGTTATTGGGTAGATTCCATGTCTGTTTCTGAAAAGGAGAATATAGATTTTACTTGGTCAGATTCTTGTCTCATCTTAGAAGCCACAGGCACATTCATTCCTCACCAGTAGGCAACTAGCATGGGCTTTCATTACTTTTAGATCTGTGAAAACAAGGAGAGTTAACACAAGCTCCAAGGATGTGGAAACTTAAGTTTTACTAGTGCAACTCTTTCAGCATTTTCCTGCAACATGCACATCTTTGCTCTTTGAACTCCAATAATCACTGGAGTTACTTTAAATGAGAACTGTTCCTTATCTTGTCTGAAGGGATTTAAATATCATTTGAATATGTACATACTTTAGACCCTCTATATAATATTTTATTGACAAATAACTTTTGTATGTTAACAACTGAACTTTTCTAGGGTAGAGGCCAAGTTTCATGATTCTTTGTATTAGTTTCCTGAAGAGTATTTAGCTTCTGACATAATTAAAAATGTTTTTTTTTTCCACTGAATTTTTCCTGCCCATCTTGCTTATTTTGCTGTGCCCAGCAGTGTGCTGGGTGTTCTCTAATTCAAATCAATCCTCTCTCCTTGGGCCAGCAAATGTCAATATGAATATTTCCTAAATGATACAAGACAGCAATATTCACACAAATAATAATTCAGCTTTTGATAACCTATTGGTTTGAACAGATCTATGTGAATTTTAATATTTCTGTCCCAAACACTTCTTAACATTTTTTGATTATCAAGTCTCTTACTATTGATCCATTCCTTGCTGCCATTAATGGGTATTTCTCCAATTTCAGACTCTCCCAGTTTGCCTCGATGTAATGAGTTACTTAGTCTCGTCTTCATCTATTACCACTTGTGTGATTTTTGGGAGGATGTAGGTATCAGGGTTCTGCTACATTTCCTAGGTTCTTTTCTGTGCAGGAAAACTCATTGTGAGCATGAGTTTGTGCTTTAGAACATTTGTTAGTGGTAAGATAAAAGTCTACATTTTATATTTAAATACAAGATGCTACCTATGATTTTTGCAATGATATAAATTTCTAAATCTGCAGCATCCTAGAGAGTAGTCATTGGCCACTGTAGCTAAAAGGACATTTTCAGTTGGTTAATGCAATTGAGGACCTGGAGTTTTAATTTAATTTAGGATAATTTAAATGCTCATTGGCTTGAGTAGTCAGTGGATGTTACATTTAATGATGTAGATATTATCATTGACAGAAGTTCTTCACATATGTTTTATAAGTAGATCAAATGTCTTCTGATAAATGCTTTGAGAACGTAGTGTGGTATCATGTACTGTGTTGCAATCCCCTTCCCGATCCCATTTAAAGATTCCTGATGTGCACAGCTACATTTAAGGCACTAAAAGGTGCTATCATCTAACAAGCACATTGTACCTGCTTACACTGACTTTACTCAGAATTTTCTGTTCATATTTGCCGGTGGACTCAGTGCCCACACCCTCTTCCTCTGTATCTGTGGAGAACTTATGACCATATTTTTAACTTTGAAAGTCTGCTTCAATAATTCTTCATATTAAAAGATTATGTTATAGCTTCAGTAATACTCATTGCCTCCTGTATTTCAGGGGCAGCATCAAGATGACTTAAGTAGGGATAAAGGGAACCTTCTCTAAGCTTTATAAATGCGATTTGCTCCAAATCACATTTTCTCATGAGCATAACACCACTACATCTGTGAAGGAATTAGCCATTCTAGAGGTAGTGCATGTTTTTTGGGTATAGGTATGGCTGGGATGTTGAATTCATGACCTTCCCCCACGATGGCCTGGAAAACTGGTAGTGCTCCCTTTTGAGGGCTGGTTGCTATCAGCCAATTATGCAACTTCTGGACTCACCATTGCTATCCCTGTCAATAACATGGGAAGGAATATGATAACATTCAGTTGTCTTTTCCCCTTCCTCTTAATAGGTGATGCTCTGGATGAAATTGGTCTGAAGGCTGAGAGCAGATCTGTTATTGGAGCATTTGCTTTAAATTATGAAATTCAGAGAGGCTTGTGGCAGAGGCGGCCAGATCTGCTGCAAAAGGCGCTCGCTTGTCTGTGTCTTGCGTTCTGTTAAATATTTCTTATTTCCTCAGAATATACCACAAGGACCATTTGACTGTCCCCTCTGGCTTCTGCATCTTGCTTCCAGCATGAACAGACAGGTAATAACCGTTCAGCTGAGCCATTACCTCTTCTAAAGACTATTATCAAAATGGTCATTATACATAATGGAGATGATTACAGACAGCCTGAGAGATTTTCTAGATACATCTCTACAGTAATAGGTGGCCTTTTTTAGCCTTATATATCTGTAGGGATAATACTAGGGCACAGAACACATGACAAATGGTGATTTTTTAGCAAAACTCTGTCAGCTTTTAATGCACTAATTGGATTGTGGATTTAAATGTCATTTATGCAAAAATTCTTGAATTTTAACTCTTGAGAAATAAACTGCTCAGCGGTAGCATTCCAAGAACTAGAACAGAAATATATAGAATGCATTGTCCATGTTTAACGATGAAGTCACACATGCAAGAATACTGACATTAATGAATCCTTGGAGAGCAAACTCTTTTATAATGAAGTTACTGGTCTGTAGTGAGTCGATCAATAAGTATTTATAGACTTTGGGCTACATGCCAGACACTGTATAAGGTGGTTAGAAAGAGCAAAGGAAGGGTTAGAAGCTTAGATTCTAATGGCTTGGCATTTTAAAATTCAAATTTAAAATATTCTAGATCTGAGACAATATGCCATCTTGTAGAGCTTCCACTTATCCCCAAAAACTTGAACTCAGGGTTGCTATTCTTGGTGAACATAAAAATTCCACTTTATGGCACACAACTGCTTGCTTCTCTGAAGGTTCTTTTACCTTTAAAACTATAGCTCTTGAAATAAAAATATTTATTTTAAGCATTTTATTTTTGTGTATGAGTGTGTTTCTGTGTACATATGTGTGTAAGTACCCCCATGGAGACCAGAGGAGAGTGTTTCACACCTGGAGCTGGAGTGCCAGGTGGTAGTGAGCTGCCTGATGTGGGTGCTGGGGACTGAGTCCCATCCTCTGCAAGAGCCAGGGGCATGTCTGCAGCCTGTCGCTTTGTGTTAGAAAGATTATCAATCCCACAATAACATTTTGGAGGATAAGATTTGGTAGGACCCAATCACTTTAATAGGATGTTAACATGATATTCTTTTGTATCTCAGTATTGGTGGGAGACAGAAGACAAAAGCAAGAGGTGGCTAATACTTTGTCATTCCAAAGAGGGACAGTAGATGCTAGATCACCCATGATTGATTATGAAGGTGTTATAAAGGCATCTAGTTATGTAAACTACCAACCAAGGAGTTGTAGTGGGACTCCATTGCAGAGGTGTACCCATGCTCAGAGCTGCAGAGGTCTACTTCATTATGTCAATGTACAGAGCGGGAGGGTTTTATTTAGGGACTGCAGCCTAAGTGTGTTCATGTGCTACACCTGGGCTAGCCTTGCCAGGTGATCCTAGGCTTAGTTGCCTGATGTCTCCCAGGACAGCAAGCTACCTAGCCAGTCTAGACAGAGCATTATCAATAGAGCCTTATGTTATCAAACATGAGGCAGTCTCAATGTCAGAGGAAGGAGTCATGTCATGAACAGAAGAGTTCCTAAAGGTATTAGTCGCTCAGCAAGGAGATAATCTAATGAATGTTCTGCTCTAGAAGTTTCCCAGGACCCAGCAACATCAGGAGAAGGCTAGCGTCCTTCCACATCTGTCACTGTCTTCCTCCTATATCCGAGAAACCTGTGATGCTATCCACCCATTTGAAATAGTGTCCTCTCAAGACTTAGCCAAGCCACATGTTTGCTCATGTATTCAAGTACTTTGGCCAGAATAGTGTTCTCATTGATATAGGAAGGCCAAAAGGCTTAATATTTGTGGTTTTTGCTTTTTGGATCAGCTCTGTACTAGCTCAAAGATACTTGTGCTAGTCTGATTCAGCCTGTTTTGAGGTTGTGCTCAAAAAAAAAAAAAGAAAACTTTGTTTTTGAAATGCCAACTATAAATGTGTCTAGTCTTGAGAGTGAACACTCCACACACAAGGCAAGAAATTGTCTCCAATTTTCAAGCAGATTTCAAGAATTTCTTAAACACACTAACATTTGCCCCTTTCATGTTTTACCTTCCAAAGAAAACCAGAGGGAAAACTTGGTAACTGGTCATTCTAAGCGTCTCCCCTTTAATAAAAATGAATGAGTGTCCAATTGGGCAGTCAAAATGTCCCAAAGAACAGCAGGCTATTGAGCATTGGCATTTAGCCTCTCCATTCCAGTGTTATTGCAAACCCTGCTAGGATCTATGTGGTCCTTGGAGCAGCCCTTCAGGATTATCTTTGGTGAAATAGGTTAAGAGCTGGAGAATCTTTCTGTTCAAAATCAACACCTCACCTTCTTACAGGAAGCCAGAATCTTCACAGGACAGAGAACTTAGCTCATGTGCCAGCATGGTTCACATCAATAACCACCTGGTCTCTTCCTCTAGGGGTACCTTCAACCAGGAGATGCTCAGTGTTAGGGAACACTCAATTTGAACCTTCACATGATTTAGTCAAGGAATCAATGGTCAGAGGCAAAAGAGTGTGGGAGCAGTCTGTGCCTAGTGACTCAGTTTCCCCAGCTGTGGTGTCTGTGCAAACTGTGGAGCATGAGATGACATAGAACACTAGAAAGACATAGTCTAATTAAAGTATTATGTATAAACTGAATTTACACACACACACACACACACACACACACACACACACACACACACACACGTACGTATAAAGGTCTCTTAGACTATAGGTTGCAGCTAGTCCCCAGGAACTGAAATTCAAGATGAAGTTTCATCGTTTTGTCACTCTCTGCAACTCTTGCTTCCTCTTCACCTCTCCCTTCCTATTATTCTGTTATAGACCTTCAATGCACATAATCAAAGATGCCTTCTTAGTGGCTCCTTTGTTCATTTTTCTGCCATGTACAAAACCAAACAAGTCACATGTTATCTTAACCGAGTGTCCTGACAAGAGATTCATTGTTTGATTGGAAGAAAGGTCCATTCATGTAGCATCAAACTGTGCCAGCCAGTCAAGGTCACATTTAAGGACGTGTCCTCTGGAGATACAGTGTTTTAATTTTGTGTATTGGTAGGCTGGAGGATACTTTGAACAGACAACCCAAGAACCATTGGTGGAATCTTTCACTGTCTTTGGAGGATAGGCTTGTGCCTTGCTCTGTTCTGTAGGAGATGTGCTTTCAAGAACGTGAAAATTCAGATAGGCATTTTTCTGGAAGTCATCTTAAACATTACTTAAATGTAGTAATTTGAATACTTTTTTACTGTACTATAGGGTCTTGAAATCATAAAGGTGTTATTTTGGAGGAGCAGCCATACACTGGCCTTTCCTATATAAAAGCTGCTGCTCCAGGTACTTTCTTTACCTTTTGACATTGTTTTTAAAGATGCCCTTCTGTTCCTAGCTCAGCATTGTGAAGATCCTTCAGTGCATTAAGGGATTTGTTTCACATCATTTTCCTTTTATCTGCTACTGCAGACAGCAGCTCTCTGTGCATTTTATTTGCTGTTAGTTATCAAAGTTACTGTCAAAAAAGTACATCATAGGAATTAATTGTCTTCATTAGGAGAGAATGATTCTACATAAATGTGCTATCTCAGAGCAAACTATTTAGCATAATTTAAACAAACACAAATTAGGCATTTAAAATCCAATAATCAATGAGGTATTTTTGAAGGTGAAAATTTTAATCTGTTCAGAATATGGACTACATGCCTTTTAATTTCTGATTTTCTCTCTATTCTTTTATTATTCTCTTTATAACACACACACACACACACACACACACACACACACACACACACATGAAAGAATGACATCTAAAGGGAATATATAGCTTTGTTTCCACATAATCTAATAAACTAGCAATAAAAACATTAACAATAGCATCAAGTGTTTCTTGCAAAAAAAATTTCTACCTCTTATTCTTAACACTGGGAAAGTTCTCCTGGACATACAGTTAGCTTTGCTAGAAAAAGTACATACAATTTTGAGGTCATGATTTTGCTAAAATTAATACAAATTAATCACATTCTGAGAACAACATGATGCTAACAAGTGGTTTTGATAGCTGGAAAAGTGGGTCATTTTAATTCAGTTTCCTCCATGCATAGCTGACATAGCTAACAAATATCTGTGACAAGTTTTGTTACAAAACAAAAACAAAACAAAACAAAACAAAACAAAACCCTGTTAATAGAAGCCTGTTTCCTCAGAGATTGGCTTACAATTTCTGTTGTAAGAACAGCAGCAGCAGCATGTGCTAAGAGATTTGGTAAGAAACATTCCCAAGGCTCTATTTTGTTGGGGTCCCACAGTGACATTGCTGTGGGTCAGACCTGCTTTACTTTCCCCATACCTGCTGAGTGTCATTTATCAAGGGAACATTCACCAAGCACCACTGAATGATGTATTACTCATCTGAGAAGGTTGGAAAACAAAATGTCTTGACCCAGTGTCTTCTGAGCTGGCACAGTTACATTAGATATGAATGTGGCATCATTTCAAATGGGAGCTACGGATGGATTCTGTGACAACCCTCCTCTGCCTGGCTTCTGTTTCAACTGAAACATTTTCAAAATTTTTGTTCTTGTTAAATACTTTGTAACACTTGTGAAGGACAAATTAAAAATCAAAACCTAAAAACCAATCCTAGCTTGGTGCAACATCGTAGAATCACTCAGTAGTTCTGGTAAATTACTGCTGATTCGGACATTAAAACAGCAGATACGTAGTCTTTCATGGTTCTGTACACTTGAAGTCCAATGCCAAAGTCAACAGGGTTTTGATTCCTCCTGGACGATCTTAGAGTCTGAATCTGTTCTGTGTCTTTTTTCTAGCTTCTGGTGATTGCTAACCTTCCCAGAGAGTCTTCATTTTTTGTGGCTGCATCCTTTTAATCCCTGGTCTGACACCGCATCACCTTTATTCATTGGTCATGCATTCTACTTTTGTATAAGAATAGCCCTGATTGCACTTCATGATCTCATTTAATTTACATTATTTTCTCTCTTTTTGGTGTGTGTATGTGTATGTGTGTGTGTGTATGTATGTGTGTTTGCATGTGCCTGTGCCTATGTCTGTGTCTGTGTCTATGTCCTGGTGCCCACATTCTTGTATTTGGAAACCAAAGGAGGACAGTGTGTTCTTCACTGTCACTCTGAACTTTATTCCCTTGAATCAGGACCTCTCACTGAGCCTGGAGCCTGGCCAGCTCTGATGATCCCCTGTTTTTGTTTTCTACAGATCTGGGATCACAAGCACAAAGCCACAAGCTGTGCTTTTGTTAGGGTGCCAGGGATTCAAACTCAGGTCCCCAAGCTTTAACAGCGAGCGCTCTCACCCACTTGATTACATTCTCAACAACTTCATTTCCAAAAATGAACTCTGGGTGTCACAGACAGCAAAGCTGGAAGGACAGAGCCCTTTAAGCCTTCAGGTATGGCACCGGGTACAGAGCTATAGGATTTAAAGTTTGCCCTTCTAGGTCCCATCTTGGTTGGATCTAGAATTTCTTTACTATGCCTCAATCCCTCTGTTTTGGAGAGGTAATAAATATGTGACATTTTGTGTTGAAAGCATAGAATTTGGCTTTGTTTTTGAGGGGATTGACTTTGGTATTTGAAACAGCATTGAATCTATGAAAGACTGTGCGGACTTGTGGAGTTGGATTGAACGCATTTGTAGTTTAATAGTCAGGACCCTGTGGAGGCCAGGGAGTAGAATGTGGCAAAATGAATGAGATAACCCCCATTAATCTCAAGCATTTGAATACTTGGTCCCCATTTGATCACCATTTGGGAAAAACTAGTGGTTATGGCCTTGTTAAAGGAAGCAAGCCACTGACGGAGGATTGAGGCTTCAGAAGCCTCCCACGATCCACAGCTGCACTTTCTCAGCTTCTTGTATGTAGGTTCAAGATGTGAGCTCTCAGCCATTTCTGCCACCACGGTCTTTCACCATCTGTAATAGGAAGCCCAGTTAAACACTTTCTTCCATAGGTTTATCTGGTCATGTTTCACACCAACAGTAGAGACTTAATTAATGTGCCGATAGATAGTATTTTAACATTTTTTGATGGAGGGTATAACTTGACAAATTATAGTTTGATTTTGTTTCACAATTCTTTTGACTCTCATTCCTTCTATCTTACCCCCACTTCATCTCACAAATACAAATTTTGAAGTTTTTTTATATTTTATTTTTTATAGATTTGACTTTTTTAGAATCCTCATTAAAAATTAACCTTAGTTGGTGAGACAAAAAAATTCAGTAACTATTTTCAACACTCTTTAAAGATATCTATATAAACATATTTTATGGACAATATCTAAAATTAACCAGTTAGTACATGCTGTATTTCCTACACAATGTTTTTAATCACTGACTAGATTGAAGTTTAGTTCAAGAAAGAGGTCTTCCATTGACACTGAGGCCAAGACAATGCTACTATCTGAGGATAAATTTAACAGAGTCATGTTTATCCTGGTTAAAAATATAGGCAGCACGATGACACAGGTAACCAATCATCTTCTAATAATTTGAAATGAAAACAGGGCACCACAGATAGATTAGTCTTACCATTTTTCAAACCACTCCTCCTCAGAGGAATGGTGGCCTCTGTGTCTTGTAGTCAAGTCAAGCAAACATCTCTACCTTAAGCATAGTGTGCAAATACCTGGGGTAGCTTCACAGTTTTCATTGCCTTGGCAGTTATATGAATCTTTCATCATTCAGTATGACCTTATCTTTCTTACTTTCGTAACCCTCTTCTGTGTGATGGAGCTCCATAGTATCAGCCCCTTAGATCTTGCTTTACTTGCTAGCTATGGTGGCCAAACCTTTGACCCAATTTCCCCTAATATTATGTGTCATTTCTACCAATATAGATGCCATTTGACAGAGTCCACCTGAATAACAAGCACAGCTATTCTTAAGATATTAGCAAACAATTAATGATTATTGCAATAAGCATATGTATATCAAATAAACTATTCAAGGAGATTGTGGGGGTGTAAAGAAAATATGAGGGTTATATAAACTGATTTGTAATTATAATCTTTGGCTATAAATATCAATGATGAAGTTCTATGAATCCAAGTTTGAACAGGCAGTTGTTAGGTAAGTATATTTGCTGAATTGCTGGTATTATGCACAGTTATGGCAGGCTTTATTCAAGTTTGTGGTCTTAGTGGATTCTTCTAGTCCTAATGTCAGACTGATAGGTATACATGAAATCCTAATATCCTGATTCTATTTATTGTGCAGGTTTGACAAAGAGATTCCATTTTGCTTCTGACATCTTTCAAAAGATTTAGCTTGCTGTCTCATTAGTATGAGCTTTGAGAATGTTTAAGAACCAATTCCAGCATCCAGTTCCAGAGAATTGCTAGGTTTCCCATGGAGGCATTTCTTCCTCAGAAATGAAGATCTGTGGACCATCAGAGCTTACGTAAGGGGAATAGAAAGTAAAACCTTTCTAGTGGCTCATTAAACACATAGTGAGATAAGCCTCTTCATATCCTGTATCCTGGCATTTTAGCTATGGTCGAAATGGCTTTCTATATGGAAAACAGACTGCCTCTTGGAGGGCATTGTCCAGCATCTTGAAGTACTGTTTCTAGTCTTTGGGCTGATAAAGAAACTCAGTGAAAATGGTCTACTGCATTCCTTATGTTCTATAAAGCAAGCTTCTTGAATAAAAGCTGTGAGGAACGTCACAGTAGGAACCTTGGTGGTCAAAAGTCCTAAGAAGGATTAATGGGGTTATGGTGTTCAAGGTTATCTTGCATTTAACACTTTCTTTTGGGGAAAGCGTTCTTCTATGGAGGCCAACATTGTGGCCTGGTGGCAAAAGATGGCGGCTCACACTGCTTGCTGTCTTCTAAACTCAGCCGCATCTCAGGTTCTCTTCCCTGAATGAAGAGATCATCAACAGATGATGACACATTTTTGCTTCAAAGTTCTATCGGCTGAATCATGGGTCTCCTCCGGTGCCATTCAGTGTTCCATCTGCCTTGGTCACTAACGGGATCACAGGGCTTAACTGGCAGGGAAGCTTGTAGTTCTTCTGTAAGTGGGCTGGAGTTGCTCATGTGATCGCAACCTTTGTGAATTCAAACTTCAGGCAATTACTTGTGCTTCAGTGAAAAGTCTTAAGAGGTTCATAGGACGAGTAGCTGCACTGGAATGGCTGTGTTAGTACACATTCATTAATTCTATTGTGAAATACTCCTAAAAAGGCACTTGTATGGAACATTTTACAAGCTTGATTGACCGACTCCAACTTTAGTGATGGTGGAGAGTTGGAATGTTGCAGAACCAAATTATCTTGGAATATTTTATCTCCCAAATAGCCTCTGTGTTTGAACAAATATCCTTCCTCGTAACTGCCAGATGCTATCATTTTTGAAATTCACTAATATCAGATAGCATGTAAGGCCTATAGCAGACGTCTCTACTTTGCTGTCCCATGCAAACTCCATGTTTCATTCAGTGTTCCTATCATTCTTTCTTACGTTACTATAAAAATGCCATGCACGTGTATGCTATAACATGGAAACTTTCATTGTTTTCTGCCGTGTAGGCCAAGATATCTGGCTCATGAGCTTCTATGAATTCTCCTTCCTGCCTCTCTCACCCTGTAAAAGGTCTGGTATTCTGGAAGCTGGAACGATGCATCCAGTTCTTATCTGAGTCTGGGAATTTGAAATCAAGTTCACATTCTTGTATGAAATGTACTTTAATGAAGTGTACCATCTCCATAGCCTCCTTCCCAGGTTTCTAAGAACAAAATTCAGAACCCTTGTCAGAGATGATAGATACATAGGATTTCTGTGCAGTGGTTGAAAATAGGACTCAAGTCTGGTTTTGACTCTCAGCTCTTATACATACAGGTCACGTGACGTTAGGAATGCCTCACAGTCTCTATAATTTTGTGTATCTGTATTTGGAATAACAGCTCCCTGTAGAAGCTGAGGTTTATGTGTGTAAAGCATGGGAAGCTATGCCCAGCTGAGCCCATTCTGCAGCTAAGCCACTGTATCTCTGTGATTGGTCCAACATCATCCTGTGCCTATCTATTCTTGATCATTATCAAATCAGTCCAAACTCTTTTCACTTGTTCCAGTAGTTCTTGACTTCACAGTGTGGTCTTTGCTGTTTCCCTCTGCCTGGAAATGTTCTCTTCTGTACTCTATGGTTTGGTAATGAAGCCTTTAGAATGAGTCTCACAGATCTTCTGCAGAGAATATGACTGATTGAAAACTCATCTTATTCCGTTTTCTATTGCTGTAACAAAATACTCAAGGTCAGGTACTTTATAACATAACTGAAACTTATTTACATTGTAGTTCTAGAATCTTGGAAGTCTAAGAAAAAGACAGTAGGGTTTAGTGAGGGAGGGCCTTTCTGCTGGGTTGATTTAGTACAGTGTCACTAGTTCACTGAGACTGCACAAATATTCTAGCTTTGTTTTTCTTTCTCTATGATGACTAATTTCACAGTGAGTCCACACCCTCTTACCTTATCTAATCACTTCCCCCAAACTTAATCTCCAAATACCATCAACATGTGAATTTGAGGGTTAAGCATGCAACACATGAAATTTCAGAAGTACATTCATCTCATAACAGGGCCCCAGCTGCTGTGTTTGAAGCTATGCCCAGTGGACTTATTGGGACACACCGTTCCTGGGAGATGTGGTACTTGGCTGTCAGGTTATTAAGGCTCCACGAGTCTGTGAAGGAATCTTTGAAATGTTCTTAGAATGCACGGCACTCTAGAACTCTTCTCACAAGGCCCACCCCACCCCCTTCTTCCTGTCTCTGGGATTAGACTTGCACTGTGTTCCAGAGACCACCTCAGTCTTTCTCTGTGCCCCCGCTGCCTTTCCTTCCAACACATTTTTCTTCAATAAAATTCCTTCTTCCTTAATCTTGTCTTCCTTTTGTCTCTGTTGATTCCTTTTTTGTTTTATTAATTTCCCCATCACTTTTTTTGGAAGGATAAAAGTTAATGCATTTGACCAACTGACAGAAGAGAAATGGAGCCTGCCACTGTACATTCAGTGCCTATATTCCTGTCTGTTACCAGAGAATTTTATATATATATATACTATATATATATATATATATATATATATATATATATATAGTATATATATATATATATATTATATTTATTTGATTATGTATACATTGCTTGTCTACTCAACAAGGATAAGTTCCAACAATAATAGGGGGCAAACCCGTGGTCAGAGTCTACACTTAGCTGCATATATTGTTGAGTTGAGGGAATATTAGAGATTTTCAAATGAGGGGCTAGGAGTTTGAGAAGCTAAGCAACTATGATGATTTGAGAATATGGGATATGTTTAATGTGGTTAAGTCTAAGTAAGATACTAATGAATTGCTGATGGCAATACAAGGTCCTGGTGTCTTGGGGAAAGGTGTAGCATATATTGGCTATATGTTCCCCACTTTCTGGAGCAGTTTCATTCCTATTTTGCTGTTTAAATGTGTTAGATTTTGTCAATATATTGACGAATTGAGAGCCAAGGGAACAAAAATGGGGCATCAATAATCTCCAAAGCAAGTATAGCTATAATTTAAGATGGTTCTGTCTGGCCCAGCCCTTGTTTTCTCTCATCGTGTGGGAGGAAGGCATGGAGCATCATTTCCTCAACTAAAAGGGGAGGAGCCATGTCTGAGTGTCAGAAGTTCTGCTTTTTGAAAACACAGACCTTAGGAGACAGAGTGGTGGCTAATTGGCCCTCATGCTTAGCTACATGGGAAGTTACATAAAAATTAACTTCTATGAATCAAGCCAAAAATGGCCCTGCTCAGTGTTCAGAAATTGTTCTGTTTTGGAGGGAAGTTAATCTAACTTCTGAGACTATAAATCACCAACACCCCATAATTCCTGACACACACACACACACACACACACACACACACACACACACATGCACACACACACACATGCACACACACACACACATGCACACACACACAGCTCTATGTGCACGTTGTGAAGAAGCAGGAGGCAGTCATTTCTGTCATTGGGGTTGTGTGGGTGCTCTCATCTCCTCAGGGTAGCTTCTCAAAGACAACTAGTCTAGTAGCCAACTGACTTGGCTCCAAATTACAGAGTGAATGTGTCTGTGTGTGATGCACAGCTGGGTAGAGATAGACAGAGAGATGGTGACTTTGCTGTGTTTCCACATTTCTATTAACCTAAGCCTGTAGAATTTAATCAAAACATAAGAAAGACCCATGAATGCAAAACCCTGATCAAGGTATACAAACCTGAGGCAACTGAAAGCAGAGAGAAGCTTGCTGGTAATTTAGTAACAGAGGAAGAGCAGGTATAGCTTTGCAAGGGGGGACTGGATATAGAGCATTTCAAGTCTAGGGGAAAGGCACATTTGCCTGCCTTCACTGTCAGGGTGCAGAAAGAAAGAAAAGAAATCAGCAGGGGAGACTGGAGTAAAATTGTCCTTTCTTTTACAACACAATGGCTGGTGTAATTCTGTCACATGCATCTGTTGCTCTTGTCTCTTACTAGCTGCTGAAGTGCCCACCAGAACATTCCGGGGAGCCCTTCTCCCTCCCACCCCTGACACCTGCCAGGAAAATGCTGCATTATTCATCGGGAGCTAATGGCAGGTGATGAGATCTTTTCACGCTGTATCCCTCTCAGTGGGTGTTTATCACCCTGTTCACCAGCAGCCCTGCTATTACTGAGGGGCCAGAAGAACCCTACACACTCGCTTGAAAGTAATGGGAAACGTGCCCAGCTTCCTGGACTCCCAAGTGCAGATGAAGGTTATCGCCGGGGCAGATGCGAAGGCCTGGGTGGGAGGAGGGTGGTCACTCCGAACAGCTTAATTTTGGAAATCCATACAAATCATGTCAGAGCCATGGTAATCCATCTTCTTTAGCTTCTAGCCTTTCAGCAGTCATTGCGCTGTAATAATTTCCCCGATTCACCTGTGATCTCTATAAATAACCAGACTGAGGGAGGGAAGCGGAGGAGGAAGAGATGAGTTCGGCTGAGTGTCTGATGAGCGTTCTGGCAAGGAATTCATCTCTGTCTAGTAAGCAAGATGTTATCTTCCCAAAGCCGTGTGGGCGAGTGACCTCACACAGGAAGCTAGCGGGTGGGGACCAGTTCTGAGACCCCAGCTCAGGGCTCTGGTGTCATTTAAAACAGGCCTGACAAGTCAGGTAGTGCTGCTATTGATTTATAGAAAAGCTTATGGCAAAAACATTATACAACCAAGTCACATCAGCATGTGGGCAACACTGAGGTGTAGTCTCTTCTTCAAGTACTGAAGCCCTGGGAGCCCCCAGATCACAAGTTTCTTCACTATGTTTTCCACAAATGCTTCCAGTTAATTCTAGCTGGTGTACTTACTTGCTTACTTCATAGTTTTGTTTTATATTTTGTTTGTTTTAGGTTTTTTTTTTTTGTTGCTACCCAGTTTCAGGGACACCAGGTATAGAAAAAAAATACAAGTTGAAAAAGCCATTTTGTTCAAGCGAAACTGAACGGAGGCAGGTGGGGTTTGGCTTTCTGTATTTACTGCCGCAGATCTCACTCTTCGGATGCTGCCTCTGTAACCTTGGTGGAGTGGCTTCTTTCAAACCATAGACAATCTAGTGTGTGAGAGCCACTGGGTGTACATTTCTTAAGATGCTAAAGACAGTTTTTAACCCTAGATCAACTACTTAGTAGAAGTTGGACTTTAACCTTCTATTAAAAATTACTTTTATTCCTCTATGCGTGCCTTCCTGTATGCAGGTGCCCATGTGTAATATGTGTGGAAGTCACATAACGGCTCACCAGCATTGGGTCTCTTCTACCATGTGTGTTCAGGGACCAAACTCAGGTTGTCAGACTTGGCAATGGGCTAGAGTTGAACATTTTTGACTTTTGCTTTTATTATTGGCGAAATACCACCCAATGTTACTTTGATTAAAAACAAACAAACAAAAAAGCTATTTAGAGAGTACACGGCAATTGCTACATCACTTTCTTTGCTCAAACTTAAATTATTGCCCCCACATGTTTCAGATCCTTAGGTAACCTAAGCAGACCTAGTTCTGTTTTCTGTTTTGATTTGTTTTCACAAGAGGAGAAAGCCCAAAGATTCTGATGTTTTGAAGTTGGCCTTGGTCATTGGAGAGATGCTTAAACAGCTGATAAACACATTTAGACCATGGTGCAGTCTTAGGAAGATCTCTAGGCAGACTGTGCTGAAAAAGTCAATGTCTCAAATTGGATGTTACACAATCTTATTAACACGGCATTTTTTGAAATAATGGCAAAGGAGGATAGATGACTGGTGACAAAGGTTAGGGGTGGGGGAAGGAAGGGACAGGAGGTCGGGAGTTATAAAAGGACAACAGGAAAGAGTCATGTGAGAGGGTGGGAGTCCTGGATCTGAATTGTGATGGTGGATCCAGGAATCAACACCTATGGGAAGAGAACGTAGCATTAAACATACTCATGCACACACGTAGGAAACTGAACTGGTCAGCATGCTTGCTATACCATAATAGCAGTTTGCCTGAGAAATTGAGCTGGGTGTGGCCCTGCTTCCTCATTGACCTCGATGAAGTACATGGATGTCATACACTTTTGTACATATTTGGACAAGGCCAGTTTCTCTGGCAACTATGCTTTGAATACTTATAAAGGAGCACCTGGGCAACACCATCAGCTCCAGCTTTGTAGCTAATGTGAGCTGTGTCGCTTTCTTCTCCATCCCAGTGCCTTTACTCTAGATATGAGAGAGCAATGGTAGCAATTCGTTTTAATTTGAACTTTGTCAAGGTTCTTTTATTTTTGAGTAAAACTTGTTTAAACTATATTTCTTCATTATATACCTCATCATGACTTGCTGGCATCTTTGGCTACTGAGGATAATAGCTCTAGTTTTCAGATGATAAAGAAAGATGACAAGATATTTTCAAAAGATAAGATAAAAAGATGTGACTATAAGCCTTTAAAATATAAGAAAATTAAGAAAAAAACCTTTTACTAAATGGAAAATTCTATTTTTGTTAAGCAATTTAACTTTTATAGTCTTCTCTATCTAGAACATAGTCTAAGCCTAGGAGATAAGAGAAATCTCAAAAATCTTAATGTTCCTTATTAGAATAATCAACATTATGTGGGAAGAGCTATCACTTTAAAAACTCATAATCTGAGAACAGTGCAGAAAATGGTCATAAAATTTTGTTTTATGCCTTGACTCTTGATGTGCCACCAAGTGAGTAGGGTCCAGATGCTTAGAATTCTGAATTTGACTTCTAATTTTTTTGTTGATTTTGGATAAGTTATTCTTTCTTTCTAGGCTTTAGTGCCTCCTATTACTTGTAGACTATTTAGTGATTCCATGAAAGAGTCCTTATAAAGTTATTAATTCACCAGAAGTGACGAATAACCAGAATTACTAATGCTGGATAAATGAGGCTCATCCCAATTAGTCGCTGAGTTTGGTGACTGAAAACAGTGGCTGTCAGGGAACTACTGACCAACACATCAAATTCGTACTTGAAAGAAACTTCAGTAATATTTCAAGATGCCTACCAGGGACACTGAGAGAGTTCAGTGTCTGTTCTCTCTATCCCATCTAAATGAATATTCAGGGTCAGAGAACTTTCCTATTGTGTGCCATCAATTATACAGTGGGCTATAGCAGTTTGAGGGCCACCTGCACTTGTACATGCTTCAGCAAGGGCTTCTGCATCAAATCGAAGTATGATTATCACATAGTCAAGTAGCATACTATTTCTGAGGCTGTGAAATCTTTCATCTCCTCTTGATCTAAATAGCTACTCTTTCTTCCTTCTATGCTGAAGCATTCCAAGCCTCTAAACTAGTTCTGTCAAATTAATACTTTAGCATTATGAACTATGACACTTATGCTATTTTTTTAAAGTCCCACTATTTTGCAAAATTTTGCAATACTCTAATCACAAAAGAACTTCTATTTTCTTCTGTGTGGAGAAGATGGTGATATGTGGTAACTAACAATGTAAGGGAAAATACATTGTAGGATCAACTCTGACAGAGGAGGAGGGTGTGCGTGTGAGATGAAGGGGTAAGCCAGGGAGAGCAGGTTGCACAAAATCTGGTGTGGGTCTGATTTCTTTCCCAGAATTTTCATTAACAATCTTGGTGAGATCACAGGATCTCAGTGAGCCTTTGGCTTGTGAGCTTTATAGTGTTGAGAATGTAGGCTCACAGGCACACAAATTGGCTTTGAATTCTGGCTTTTCCACTTAGCTGGTTGTGTAGACGAGGTATTTAAAGGTTTTTTTTATGCCTCAGATGTAAAATGAAGATATTAATAGGTGAATTGCATAAGATTTTGAGGGGATTAAATGAAGTAACATAGTTAAATATACCTAAATCATCACCTATGTAATAACACAGCTAAATTAGAACTACTGTCAAGGGTCTGGTTGAGTTAGAGAAAACTAAAACTCACAGTCAGAGACAGTGGCTTCTTTTCTTCTGGTACTGTTTCCGCTTTCATGGTTCATGGTGGCAGTGGTACAGCAATGCTCTCTCCAGAGTTATGCCCATACTTTCACTCTTGGGACTTGGAAATGTGTTATTTTATGGAAGAGGTGACTTTCCAATTATTATCAAAGACTTTTAGAGAGGGGTCTTACCCTCTCATATACCCAGTTATATATATAAGTCCTTAAAAGCAGAGAAACTTTTCTGGTTGGAAATATAAGACTCAGCAGAAGGTGTAGTCAGAGACTTTAAATGTATGAAAGATTCAAACAGCTGCTGCTGGCACTGAGACACAGGGATCATATCATATATAATATTTCCCCAGTTCTAAAAATCCCCAAAGGGGAATCTACCAGCAACTGGAAGAACTGCAAACCAAATTCTCCGAGCCTTCTTTTAAGAGCCCAGCTGTAGAGCCTGCAGCTTGCTATGCCTTCTCTGTGAAACCAAGATCAGAAAACCCAAACTCAACTTCTGGCCACTTAGAATTTGGAGATGTTGAATATGTGTTGTTTCAGTCAGCAGTTGCCACAATTTGTTAGAGCTTCGATAGAGCAATAACATTTCCTTCCGGATGAGAAGGTTATTGCTATCAAGAATGTTTCACAGGGATGATGTCACCAGCACAGAGAAGTCTATATGGAGCCTGAGATGCTACAGTGTGTGAAAACTAAGATAAGAAAGCTGGAAGGGGTTAGTAGTTGGATGTTGGCAAAATTAACAGCTGAAGGCTTCCTTTATTGCTATTCCCTTTATCCCTTGTTTTAAACCCAAGAAACAAATGACTGGACTTGCCCAAGTTCAAACATCTGACTGCTGCTTCTAGGCTTAAACTAGACCATTCAATTTTCACAGTATTTCTTTCCCTTTTAGTATGGACCACATGCGGTGGGCCCTAGTCTTATAGTGGCCTATAGAATGGTGTGTCAGCCATTTGTATCACCAGAGATAGAAAGCTGACATAAAGTTCAAACATAGCAGAGACTGATTTCAGCTGCTGGTACTGGAGTTTTACCCTATGGTTTGTTGGTAGTGTTGGCAGTAGAAAGGAAATGAGAAGGAGCAACGCATACCATCAAAGGCAAGCTCATAGCAGCTAGATTCCTCTAGCCAGGCCCGTCTCCCTGTTTCCATCACCTCCCAATAATACCATCTAACTGGGCTTCACTATCAGTGAAGCCATGGACATCAGAGCCAATCATTTCTACAAAGCCCTAGCCCCAACAAACTTTTTAACACATAAAATTTCAGTGGACATTTCAGATTCAAACTATAAGAAGTGTCAAATCTGAAGCCCGAGTAGAAATGAAGAGTCCTTTCTTATTCAATCAGTGACTAGCCTTTTCCTCTTCAAGATTAGTTTCTTGAAAAATCGTGTGTTTATTTCTTTATCTGCAGTTCTGGGGATCGGACCTGTGACTTTATGTCAGCTAGACAAATCTGAGCTAGATCATCAGCCTTAAAAATAATATTTCAGGTATGAACCCACACAAGACTTTATTCTTCAGGGCTAATACCTATGGAATTCTGCCTAGTGTGTCTGTAGTTTTGTAGAATCCTGATGATGTTTTAGCTGACATAGGTTGAAGTGAAAGATCAGAAAAAGTTTTGAGTAAGAGGACTGCCAAGAAAACGCCCTGTACTAGTTCTGCTCGCTGCACTCAACAGGATGATTTATGTGCACCTAGAAGGATGCCATTCGGAGCTGGACCAGAGTTTGAAAACCATTTGCCAGTCAGCAATGCAAGGAGATAATTCCTCCTGTCAGTCATGTTTTGGTATATTGTCCATGAAATCACTGAGCAGACAGGTTACTGCATCGTAGACCCTTCAGCCAAGTTCATATAGGCAAGGGGTGATGGCCTTTAGAGGCATCTGTGAGATGTATAGCAGCAATGGGCAGCAGAAGTCTTGCAGTGCTGAAAATATGGCTCTCTTTCTGGATGTTGTTAAAAGCCTAGTAGATGCCAAAATCATGTAGTACGCAGGGTATTTTTTTCTTTTGTTGCTCTAGCATTGATGTTAAGAATTAGAGTTGAAGAGGGTCCAAGTACCTCCTCTCATTTAAAGAGAGCTATGTAAACCATGTAGGCTTGTCGCTTGTCCAGAGCTTAAGCAAAATGAGTCACCCTTCTCATGGAGCCATTTCCCCACATCAAGTTGATAAGAATACTAGTGTATGTTTACTTAAGTTGTCATAATAAAATACCATATACACAGTGGCTCATATAACAGAAGTTTGCTTTACTATGTTCAATGTGCTATCAGGTTAAGATTCTTCTGAGGAATTTTCTCTTGAATTATAGATGGATTCCTTTTCTTTCCATCTGCTCTGGGTATCTTCAAAAGAACACCCCCCACCCCCCGCCACCACCCTGTGCTTGTCTGTGTTCTGATTTATTCTTGTAAGAGCACAGTCATATTGAATTAGTGTTCTTCTCAAGGATACAGTTTTAACTTAATTTCTTCTTTAAAGACCTTTTCTCTAGACATAGCCACATTTGAATTTTAGCATGTTAGTCTTGGGGTCCACAATAATTGGGAAAAAAAAGAGACACAGAGGATTGCAGGTTGTCTTCTAAGAGGCGTCACATTTAATCATTTACCATAGAAACAAAAGCCAAGAGGAATGGAGAAAGAGAGAAAAGGAAGGGTGGAGAGAGGAAGAGAAGGAAGGATGGAGTAAAGGATGGAGGGAGAGAGGGAGATAGATGGATAGATGGTGATGATGATGATAAAGATAGATGATTGATGGACAGACAAACAGACTGATAGTATTAGAATATTTATAAAGATTGGGATGAGGTTTTTTTTTTTAAGCGTCCATATGTGTTGGTAACATCTTATTCTCCCACCAAGAGCATAATATATACAGTTGTATGTGGAAGACAATTTTTGAAAGGCCTTGAAATATATTTCCTGGAGTTCTAGCAATTCCTGGGACCATAGAAGATAGTGCCCTACTGTCTAAAAATTCTGAAGGCTATGTGGGTTTTTACTGAAATAACTCATAGCAGTATTATAGATGTGTTATGCATGTACTAAATACCTCAATGACAAAGACAGAGATCACTTCTAGTCTGATTTCATAGTGATTTTGAACAGTTCAGTGGAGAAAGATAGCTTAGTATAGCTATATGTAGTGGATTAGGGGTAGGCTAAGGGATCGACCAATATATCATATTAGCCTTTCTAGGCAACATTTTAACCAAGCTAGGGGATACCCTTCTCAGTAAGGAAAGACAAATCTCCTTGGTGAAACTGTTCAAGAATTAGACATCCACTATCTGTAAGTTAGTCTTTTCTCCCCAACACGATTCTTACTTCCAGAGGACAATTGTAATTTGGATTGTTATACTGGGAGGAAGGTGCTACTGACCAAAACCAGGATGTTGTTCATTATGCTAGGATATACAGGGAATTTCCTGACATCCAGGCTGGGATGTCAACTGCCTTTCTCATGCAATCATTCTCCCATATCAAGTTGATAAGAAAAGCAGTGTATAATAGTTTACTAGAACTGTAGCTAACAATTACCTTGTGGCATAAGAATCTTGGCATAGCATCTTGTTACAATAGTTGCATACATGAGTGAAATGTTCATAAAAGCAAATAGTTGGTAACTGTACATACTGGGGGAGTAAATCAGCCTTTTCCTCAATTTGACTAGTATGTACATTATGTATTTTTTCTGTGCCAGGGATGAGGGGACACTAAATGATTAAGACAGGTCTTTAGCTTCAGGATCTTACATTCTGATATAGGTATGTTAGATTATGAACATGCTGGCCTGTTACACAGAAAAGGCTATGTTGAAAGTATGAATAGGGTATAAATTAAATGTATGGTTAATTCCTTTAAAATCATGCTTTAGTGTTTATAATTCATTATGTGCAAAGTCTTATATTCATAATTATACTTTAAGACATTAATTATTGTTAGTAAAAAACAGAAATAGGAATACATTATGTATATTACATTTGCTAATTGTAGACCTATGTTATTTTTTATTACATGTAGGTGTGTGTCTATGTCTTGGTTTTGTGAGTACAGAAAGCAAGAGGGTATCAGCTACCTGAAGTGGATGCTGGAAATGATATATATATATATTTTTTCCTGCAGCAAAAAGCATTCTTAATATCTGAGCCATCTTTCTAGCCTTGTGGATGTGTTTTAAAATTTAATTTTCAAAACTAAATGTTTTTTACAAGTTTAAGATATGTGCTCATTAAAAAATTAATTAAGTAATATATAACATTGAAAGCAAAAATTACCAGTAATCCATTTTCTAAATGTAAAAGCTGAGACTTATTTGTTTCATGCATTTTCTTGAATGCTTTTTTTCCTGTGTATACATCTTATAAATGCATAGTTTATATTGTGCTCTGCTTTCCATTTAAGACATCTGTGTTAATGTTTATGTCACTGTTCTAAGGGAATTATACACATGTTCATTGTTGTGACCTTAGAGCATGGAAGGAAACACCCAACCCCTTCTGCTTATTCTTCCCAAGCCTCTGCTTCACGCTGGAAGGTGATTGTTGTTGTATTAATTACGTTTCTGTGGCTGAGATAAAACACCATGACCAAACCACCTTATAAAAGAAGGTGTTTACTGAGGCTTATGGTTTTCAAAGGTTAGGGTCCATGGTGATGGAACAAAATCATGTTGGCAGAGACAGCTGAGAGCTCACATCTCAACTGTAAGCAAGAAGCAGAGAACGCATGGAAAATGACTTTCCCAGTTATACATCTCCTTGAACAAGGGCATACCTCCTAATTCTTCCCATACAGTTCCACCAATGGGAAACCAAGTAGTCAAAGATAGGAGCTTCTGGAGGCCCCTCTCCTTCACGCCACCTCAGCCATAAACCCTGGGATTCCTAGTGCCTCCTGAGCCTACTTCCATAAATGTCAGTGCTTTGCTTACCTTACTTCAATGTATCTCTTCACTTGTCCTGTTTTCCAATTTATAGTGACTTTTAATTTCATATTGTCATGGTAAGCGGCTTAGCTTTCTTTGTGTAAGTGCTTTCTTTAGACTTCTGGCCATGACCTTGTCCTGAAGGCTGACCATCGATAAGTATCAATAGGGTCTATGGCCATTCACATACAGCTCTCCACAGATTCAATGAGCATGTCTATCTCCATCCACATCTAGTTCACCGCAGATTCAATGAGAATGTCTATCTCCATTCACAACTAGTTCACCGCAGATTCAGCTCAAGGTGTTGGATTGCATTTCTTCCTTTGTATATGCAATATTATAAACATTTTGACACTTGAGATTTTTATCTAACTTCAAAATCAAATAGATCTATCTTTTATTAGAGATTTTTTTTCTCACATTTTAGCCTGGCTCATGTACACTGCTCCTACCCTATAGTTTCTATGTGTTTCCTGTTCTTTAAAATAATGAATTCATTAATGCGTTTATTGTCTTTCTTTATAGTTTCTTGCCATGGGGTCAACTTCATGGCAAGGATTTTACTGTAGTCCCAAGTCATACACATGCTCTTCCCCAGTGATGTCCCTTCTAGAGCACACCAGATTCCTGCTGTCATCTGAGCCAGCTGTTCTTTTGCGCACTTATCTATCACTCCTACTTCTAAGGTCACTTCTCTCTTTTGGGATCCTACATCTTCCCATTTGGTTTTTGATACCATATCACTACTGTTACTACTACTGCTCATTGTAAGTCCTCACTCTTTCCTATTCTTTCCTCTTCTTCCTCTCCTCTTTTCTCTTTACCTTTTTTGTCTATAGCACATACCGAAACATTTGCCTCACAGGCACTGTACAATGCTCATGCTGTAAACATTCTGAGGCTGTGCATATTTAAACATACTTTTATTTCACCTCTGCACTTGGCTGGTATGTTGTTACCTGTGGACTGTAAGGCTCAGAAGCATATAGATATTATAATGTATACTTCTCTTCTAATATTTAGAGTTACTAGTGAGAAGTTTGGAGCCGGTCTGATACTGTACCTGTGTTTTTGTCTTGAAGATGAAGCCATATTTTTATCCACACTGGTAGATAGTGTCTAAAAGTAAGAGTTATTGTCCTGGCCAGAGGTAATGGTGTTATTATCTGGCTCATGGGATAGGTAGCCACGAGACACAAACTACAGTTAGGATCCGTGTCATTTCACTTTCTTTACCTCTTGTTTTCCTAAAAACCCTAGCTGAAACACACAATCCTTCTTTTACAATTTTTTAAAAATTACACTTAATTTACTTATTGGGTGTACACACTTGAATGTGTTCATGTGGGATTGGTCATCAGAAGGACATTGCCTATCTAGGTCTTTCATGGGCAAGTATTGAACTAAGTCTTTGTTTACTAGTTATGCTTTATATTTAGAATTTTATAACATTTATTTTTCAATCACAGAAGCACCAGAGATAGCCGCAGATAAAGGTAAAGTAAAGTATGTATTCCCAGATGTAAAGGGATGGTTTGTTTTATATATGAGCAACACAACCACCATGAATTGTGAACCCTGAATTTTAGAAACCCAAGGGTGAGACAAAATGAGAAGAGGAACATATGGAAATGGTAGCATATAGTTCGGAGTCCTGTTTTGTTATCCAAACTGATGTTAATGGTCATAAGTTGACCAGGTCTAGACTCTTTCTTGTTCTAGGGCAAGTTCCCTTAGAGTCTAGAAAGAGTAATTTTTGAAAGTGGTAAAATAACTTAACATGAATGAAGCCAAATAGAAGGAAAATGGATGGTATTAGAAGATGCAGAATTACAGTTTTATGTATTATAATTCACGTTTGTGACATAAATACAGATGATGATCGCTTTGTCAAAATGCTTGACACCAGATGTACTTTGGAATTTTCAAAATCTTGGACTATTTGAAAATATATGATGATACGGAACTGAAGTGTATTTGGACATGAAGTCCACTTATGTTTCATATATAACTTATAAACATTTCCTGAAATAATTTTATAAAGGATTTTAGAGAACAAAGTTCCATATACAAGAATTTCCATCTTGCCTCAATAACTATGTGGAAAAGTTTTGATTTGGAAACATTTAGATTTCAGATATTCAGATTGGGGTGCTCAAATATCAATCATGCACTGAGAGGTGGGGTAAAAAAGCTCTCACTTCTATGACTGGAACAATAATAGCACATATTCACAAGGACATTTTAAGCATGTCTCTTATTGACACCATGAGTCTACCAGGTTCTGAAATATTTATTGGATGAGATTGGAATCATCAGTAATTGTGACTTGGTGGCGGTTTGCGGAAATATGCTTTTGCGGCCCTGAGAACCATGTGGTTCTATTCTGATAGTTATCACAAATAATTAAGGTCAAGAGTATCATGGGTTATTATTTTGCCACAGTGCATTAAAATAATATTTGGTGTCTGAAAGCTGCTGAGCCTGATGCAGCACTTTGACGTCTTCAGGTGCATTAGGCAAGCGGACGCCTTTGGGGGTGGCTGTGCCCAGTGAACGATAGTGCACAGAATTAGGTGATGGCATTACACAGAATGATTTTAGCTTTCATGGTCTAGAATTATTGGACTATATATAGGTGTCTGTGGGAACCAAGAGACTAAGGTAAATTCGTCACATGCAAGAGAGGAATTTTATGTGCAAGCTGTCTGCAGTACTGACCTTTGCCACCTCTGGCTTCTGCTTTTTCTCTCCCTCCCATCTCTAGTAATGAATGGGTAAGGTTCCTACCTGGCACCTTCTAGAACCTCTATATCTCAAAGGCAAATGTGGAAGAAACTTTTTTATTTTTGCCACTGGGCTCCTGTGTTCTTTAGATTTATTAGCATTATTTAAAGAGAGAAGCCAGGATCAATGCACAAATCTGGAGGATAAAAAAAAAATGACTGGTGAATTTCAGTTTTGAAACATTTCTGTCTTCCTTCAACATGTGAGATGGATAATTTCCCTCAGTGCTTCCTGGTGCTCTCCTGTTGAAAAGACATCCATTTCTGACACTTAAAGTATCTTTTCATGGCAATAGGCATGCTTTCCTATTCCTGGTTCCTCCTTGGAACTCCAGATTGCAGGGCTGCCTTGGTGTTGTTGAGCAAATCCCAGGGCTTTGGCTTGGTGGGCTACAAATGGCCCCTTGGATGTTCAATCAAGTGACTGATGACAGTGGCATTTATCATGGAGATGCTTTCCAGAGAATAGGCAAAGGTTCTTCACACTGGGCTTGGGCTTAGACTGGCAGAATCTTTGGGAACATCTACTATGACATGACTCTGACAGCAAAACAATTTCTAAATGTTTTAAAACTGCTCCTTTAAAACGGTTCTCGTCACTTCTATGGCCCCAAGTCAGAATTAAGTTAATATCAAGGGGAAGGGAGATGGCCACATCACCTTAGCTTGTTAAGCAAGAAAGTCTAAACTTAAAAGAGAAGACAGCACAGAAAATAAAGGAAAACACATTTAGTTGATATCTTAGTTAGGGTTTTACTGCTGTGAACAGGCACCATGACCAAGGCAAGGCTTATAAAAACCAAATTTAATTGGGGCTGGCTTACAGGGTCAGAAGTTCTGTCCATTCTCATCAAGGTAGGAGCATGGCAGCATTTAGGCAGGCATGGTGCAGGAGGAGCTGAGAGTTCTATGTCTTCATCCAAAGGCTGCTAGTGGAAGACTGACTTCCAGGCAACTGGGGTAAGAGTCTTAAGCCCACACCCACAGTGACACACCCACTCCAATAAGGCCACACCTATTCCAACAAGGCCACACCTCCAAATGGTGCCACTCCCTGGTCCAAGAATATACAAACCATCACAGTTGAAAACATACACTGCTGGGTTTGTATGGACAAAACTGGAAGAGATCCAAGAAAGGGAAAAAATGGTACTATCCTGATTTCATAGCTGTTTACAGTTTATTGCATGTATATTTTCTCTTTTTGTTATCATAGCTAGCCAGTGTGCAAGAGAGTATAGTCTCCCCTTAAGCACATGGCCTCCAGTGGACCTGCAGCAGGCTGGAATGCTCTAGGAAGCCACTTTCCCCATCATTACAGGTTCAGCACCCAGTACACAACCTGGTACATAGCTGGCAACTAAATAGATGCTAAATGATGTACACAGTGGCTGAGCTGAGCTTAAATCTAGGCCACCACTTTCATCTTGAGAGAAGTGTTGATTGGCTTCCCTGGAAAGGAAAAGGTAATTTAGAATCACAGCATTTCTGTAGATGTCACTGTTAACACTTTATTCCAAAGCAGTAGGGGGCCAGGCTTCTTCCCAAGCTAGGATGCTAAGAAGCAGAGCAGGGAAGCATCAGTGAGTCAGGGCAAGCCTGGAGATGAGAGTCATGGAGAACAAGGCTTGTGCATTGAGATAACTAGGAGGAAAAATCCATATAGGAAGCTCCCAAGTTTATGCAGGGTGAGTCAGGAGAGTGTAATAATGAGGTCACATCTTCTAATGTGAGGATCCTGGGACCTAGGGAGGCATTCTGATTGAAGTCACCTTGACTTGAAGACTGTTTACTCTGTAGCTTCAGTTCTTATTCACTGTACAATTCAGTCTCAGTGGAAAATTGCTTTCACCTTACTTACATGGAAATCAGCCAAGTAAAATACAATTTATCACTTCATTTGAGTCACGTCCAGTATCTAGTGGAGGAGTTGGTGTGTAGCGCACACACACATCAATGATGCCATGCCAGGTGGCAGGGGAGCTTGTGGGAGGGATGCTTGGCCAAAAGCAGATGAGGAGGGCGGGCCCAGGTTGGAAGTGAGCACAGCCTGTGCAGGGGTAGGGATGCAGATAGGGATGGGGGTGGGGGATTGCACAGTGAGAGGCGTCTAGAGCACTTGGCATGACCAGGTGAATTATCTCAAGAGACTAGAAAGTAGATAAGATCCAGACTGAGAGTGGATTTGTGTCCCTTGATAGAGTTTGAATTGGACCACAAATGTTACAACAACAGCAGCAGCAACAATAGCAGCAGCAGCAACAACAACAAAGCCACTGGTGAAATCTCTGCAGGGGAATTGCTTTGGATAAACATATTTCCCCAAAGAATTCCTTAGAATTATTTATGTTGAAGCTCTTCATGTCATGCACATACCATATTGCATAGAAACACTTTTAATTAGAAGCATTGAATACGGGAGTCCTTTTAAATGAAAGGGCCAATGTAGGTAATTAATTAACATGGCTAGAGCTAGATGCATGAGGGGATCTCTTCGTTCCTCAAGGCAGGGTCTGAAATCCATTTTTAATCTTTTTGAGTTTATAAATCCTGTAGGATATACGTTTTGGAAATACATAGAGTGTTTTTTTTTTTTTTTTTTTTTTTTTTTACAATGCAGAAGACTGCATTCTGATCCATGCAAATATCCCTTATTGATTTAAAAATTCAGTCGGACAAAGTAAAAGGAGATATTTAAGATGTGCATGGTGCGTGAAATTACCTCGCATTACTAGTAAATGCATGCCTTGTAGCAATTATGTCACTTACGCTCACACTAATTAAGTGTTGATGTGCGAGCAGTAAGTCGCAATGATGTCGTTAACTAATGTACATAAATATTCCCTTTAAACTGTAATTGCACTTTGCCACAATGTAAAAGAAGGCAAGCTCAAATTAGGAATTATGTAGGGCTGTTCTTGAGAAAGTGCTAACGAACTCTGCAAAAGGAGAGCTTGGTCCCTGAGTGCTGTGTTTCTATTCAAATGGGAGAAAGAAGAAGAGAGGGTCTTAGAAATCTAATTTACAAATCTGTCTAGAACATGTTAATGTCCTCTTTCTCAAATTACTNCAATGTAAAAGAAGGCAAGCTCAAATTAGGAATTATGTAGGGCTGTTCTTGAGAAAGTGCTAACGAACTCTGCAAAAGGAGAGCTTGGTCCCTGAGTGCTGTGTTTCTATTCAAATGGGAGAAAGAAGAAGAGAGGGTCTTAGAAATCTAATTTACAAATCTGTCTAGAACATGTTAATGTCCTCTTTCTCAAATTACTAGTGTTGTCAAGGCCCAGGGTATCAACTACACAGACAGAGTTTTCAGAATGAAAGGAGCTGATGAAAACATACATTATCCCCTGCAGAGAGACACTGTGCTCTTTCTGTCCCAAGGGTTAGCTGCTCTCTGGGATATTAGTGGTGGTGAGCCCTTTTGCTGAAAGCAAGATTTATGAGGCTCAACATTAATGTGATTTTATTTTAAACTCTTAAATGCCAAGCCCTGTTTGTTTCCAAGAAAATAAAGGCTGTTAAGAGAGGGACCTAAGCTCCGAGTAGAGTCCACATAGTGTAGAATGCTGTCTCTCATTTGGAGTCAAGGAGCCAGAGTTGGCTGGGTAGGCATCCAAATTCTCTGGGGCCACATTCTCCTCTATCTGAGTCTGATGATGATCTCTCTCCAAAAAATTAGTCAACTTCCTAGTAGAGATATTCCTTCTTCAACCAAAAACAAAAGAAAGAGTAGTCCCCTTACAGAGCTCAGAATTAAGTCTATTTACTCATGCTAAAAAAGACCAAGGCAGAATATAGATGATACAAAGCAGAAACAGAAAAAACCCGACAGGGTTGTGAGGCCCCATGTGAGGAGGTGGAGAAGGAGGAAGAGGAGAAAGAGGAGGAGGAGAAGGAGGAGGAGAAGGAGGAGAAAGATGAGGAGGAGGAGGAAGAGGAGGAGGAGGAAGAGAGGGGTCAGTTTAGAAAGAAGAGAGACAGGTAATGCCAAAGCTGTTTGATAAAGCCTCAGGGATATTACCTTTTTTTTTTTTTTTTTTTTTTTTTTGGTTTTTCGAGACAGGGTTTCTCTGTGTAGCCCTGGCTGTCCTGGAACTCACTTTGTAGACCAGGCTGGCGTCGAACTCAGAAATTCGCCTGTCTCTGCCTCCCAAGTGCTGGGATTAAAGGCGCGTGCCACCACGCCCTGCGGATCTTACCATTTTTTTTTCAACTTTTATTAGATATTTTCTTCATTTCAAGTGTTATCCAGAAAGTTCCCTATACCCTCCCCCCTCCTGGCCCTGCTCCCCTACCCATCTGCTCCCACTTCTTGGCCCTGGCGTTCCCCTGTATTGGGGCATATAAAGTCTGCATGACCAAGGGGCCTCTCTTCCCACTGATGGCCAACTAGGCCATCCTCTTCTAAATAAGCAGCTAGAGACATGAGCTCAGAGGGTACTAGTTAGTTCATGTTATTCTTCCACCTAGAGGGTTGAAGACCCCTTCAGCTCCTTGGGTACTTTCTCTAGCTCCTTCTTCCTTGGGAACCCTGTGTTCCATCTAATAGCTGACTGTGAGCTTCCACCTCCATGTTTGCCAGGCATTGGTATAGTTTCCTCCGAGACAGCTATATCCGGGCCCTTTCAGCACTATCTTGCTGGCATATGCTATAGTGTCTATGTTTGGTGGCTGATTGTGGGATGGATCCCTGGCAGCCGCAGTCATTGGGTCCATCCTTTGGATTCAGCTTCACACATGATCTCTTTAACTCCTTCAATGTGTGCTTTGTTCTTAATTCTAGGAAGGGGTGACGTGTCCACATTTTGATCTTCCTTCTCCTTGAGTATCATGTGTTTAGTAAATTGTATCTTGGGTAGTCTAGGTTTCTGGGCTAATATCCACATATCAGTGAGTACATGTTATGTGAGTTCTTTTGTGAATGGGTTACTTCACTCAGGATGATGGCCTCCAGATCCATCCATTTGCCTAGGAATTTCATATATTTATTGTTT
>LR751436.1:0-111031 GCA_902729485.2 Mus minutoides | reverse complement strand
GAGGTGCAATGTGTGTTTTAAGCTTTACTAAAGTTTCTCTAATGAAAGTGGCTGCCCTTGCATTTGGAGCATAGATATTCAGAATTGAAAGTTCCTCTTGGAAGATTTTGCCTTTGATGAGTATGAAGTGCCCCTCTTTGTCTCTTTTGATAATTTTGGGTTGAAAGTCTATTTTATTCGATATTAGAATGGCTACCCCGGCTTTTTTCTTCGGGCCATTTGCTTGGAATATTGTTTTCCAGCCTTTCACTCTGAGGTGGTGTCTGTCGTTTTTCCTGAGGTGTGTTTCTTGTAGACAGCAAAATGTCGGGTCCTGTTTGTGTAGCCAGTCTGATAGTCTATGCCTTTTTATCAGAGAATTGAGTCCATTGATATTAAGCGATATTAAGGAACAATAATTGTTGCTTCCTGTCATTTTTGTTTTTAGAGTTGGGATTCTGTTCTTGTGGCTGTTTTCTTTTAGGTTTGTTGAAGGATTACTTTCTTGCTTTCTCTAGGGCAGAGTTTCCGTCCTTGTTTTGGTGTTTTTCTGTTATTATCCTTTGAAGGGCTGGATTTGTGGAAAGATATTGTGTGAATTTGAATTTGTCGTGGAATACTTTGGTTTCTCAGTCTATGGTAAATGAGAGTTTTGTTGGGTATAGTAGCCTGGGCTGGCATTTGTGTTCTCTTAGTGTCTGTATAATCTCTGTCCATGATCTTCTGGCTTTCATAGTCTCTGGTGAGATGTCTGGAGTAATTCTGATAGGCCTGCCCTTATATGTTACTTGACCTTTTTCCCTTGCTGCCTTTAATATTATCTTTATTTAGTGCGTTTGTTGTTCTAATTATTATGTGTTGGGAGGAATTTCTTTTCTGGTCCAGCCTATTTGGAGTTCTATAGGCTTCTTGTATGCTATGGGCATCTCATTCTTTAGGTATGGAAAGTTTTCTTCTATTATTTTGTTGAAGATATTTGCTGGCCCTTTAGTTTGATAGCCTTCTTTCTCATCTACTCCTATTATCCTTAAGTTTGGTATTCTCATTGTGTCCTGGATTTCCTGGATATTTTGTGTTAGGATCTTTTTGCATTTAGCATTTTCTTTGATTGTCTTGTCTATGCTCCCTATGGAATCTTCTGTGCCTGAGATTCTCTCTTCTATCTCTTGTATTCTGTTGCTGATGCTCATATCTATGGTTCCTGATTTTTTCCCTATGGTTTCTATCTGCAGGCTATCTCCTTTTGGTTTTTCTTAATTGTTTCTACTTCCATTTTTAGGTCCTGGATGGTTTTGTTCAATTCCATCACCTGTTTGGTATTGTTTTCCTGTAACTCTCTAAGTATTTCCTCTTTAAATGCTTCTAGTTGTTTATCTGTGTTTTCCTGTATATCCTTCTTATAGTCCTCCATCATCATCATGACCAGTGACTTTATATCCATGTCCTGCTTTTCTGGTGTGCTGTTGTATCTAGGACTTGATGTGTTGGGTGAGTTTGGATCTGGTGATGCCAAGTACCCTTGGATTCTATTGCTTCTGTTCTTATGCTTGTTTCCTGCCATCTCTGCCCAAGGAGAACTGGTGTTGGTGCAGACCAGAAAGGACCCGCTGTTCTGCCCTGGGCCTTTATCAATCTCCTGGCTGATGTCTCAAGTTCCAGGAGATTGGGCCAGAACAGAGGCTGTGTTCCCCTGCTTACCTCAGGTCCCAAGATAGCTTGGGGAGTCCTGAGAGAGCCTAGGAGAGTGCACAGCACCTTTGCCCCGAGACCGGAGCTGGTGCTGGGCAGGCTGGACCAGACCGGAAGGGAGGGGCTGTTCTGCTCTGGGCCACTATCAATCTCCTGGCTGGTGTCTCAGGTTCCACAAGATTGGGCTAGAACAGAGGCTGTGTTCCCCTGCTCACTTGAGGTCCCCAGATAGCTTGGGGTGTTCCAAGCTATCTAGGGAGCCTAAGAGAGTGCACAGCTCCTGAGGCCTGAGCCCTGAGCTCCTGATGTGATCTTAAAGTCCTGGGAGTTGCTGGGCTCAGAGGAAAGATGGCGGGGTGGAGGGTGCTCTGGCTGTGAGAGGCCCAGCCTCCGGTGGGGCGGAGTTCTTGGATCCTGCCCCTGCGGGCAACTGCTGACCCACTGCTCCCAACACCACCTCTGCACTCCACTCATGAGTAACCCAGATGTGATCTTAAAGTCCTGGGGTGTGTGAAGCGCAGGACAGGCTCTAGCTGCGTCTGCTGGGCTCAGAGGAAAGATGGCGGGGTGGATCTTACCATTTTATATTTACCTAAAATCATATACAATATATAGAAGGAAGTTATGGAACTAGGGTGGACAGTGCTCCCCATAAGAACCACAGAGTAAAAACAAATTTCAATACCAGGTATGAGAAACCTCCTTTTGAACATTGTTCAGGAAAGTCTAAGTGATTCACAAAATAATACTGACTCTGTGTGCTGCCTTTAGTTTCCTCTCAGAGGCTGGATGAAATTAAGCCCATATTGCTCAACTGCACACTTAGGACACAAGACTCTGATTGTTCAAGCTGGTTCTAATCTGATTCCCTCCTTCCTGTAGTCTAGGTTCCATGGTACCAGAATGCGTATGGAAACAGCCAAGAGAAGGGAATTAATAGCCCTTTCCTGCTGTGACCCTTATGACCCACAACAATGAACAACATGCCAAGATATCCATAGGTACACCAGCATCACTCACATGTTGATGGTAAACACCAGCTGTCTAATTGGACGTAAGGTCCACTCAGTAGGAAAGAAACCAAAGCTGATACTAGAAATTTGAGTTCTGGGACTAGGGAGGTCATGGGCCTTAGATGAGACCCTGCCCTTGCTGCTTGCTAACTCTGCATAGTTACTGACTGCATTCTAAATAGTATCCTCACACTCACAGATAAATTGTTCTCTTTACAGCTTCTCTTTACAGCAATTAGAGACCATCACAAAAAACCATAGCTGGACAAAACAAAGAGATCAGTGGATTCCAGGGATCCATGCTCCAGTGGGTTCCTCTACATCCCAGTGCCTGCATCTATGGCTGTGATGAACACCATGGAAAAGGGAACAGAAGGACTGTAAGAACCAGAAAGCCAGGGAGTCTGCTGTCAAACAGTCTGTCCTAGAAATGGCTGCCAAAGCAAGACCCGAACAATAGTACTGTCAATAGACACACTCATATAGAAAGGGGAAGCTCTCACCAAGTCACACTCCTAGACAAGGAGTTAGAGGCAGCTGATTACTGCTGCGGGAAAGGGAGCTAGCCTCCTCCAAGGATGAGATTCTTAATTGGTTACCCAATACAAAGTGGTCAGCCCTGAATCCATGTACACACAAACACAATAGTGGACTCAGCAGGTTGTATTTATCCATTTGTGTATGTGTGCGTGTGTGTGTGTGTGTGTGTGTGTGTGTGTATAAGTACATGCACGTGCATGCATCTCCACATACACATTTATCATTTTAGAAAATATGAAATTGCTGGTGGAAAACTATACTGGAAGGCCATTTAAAAGCTTTGCATCTGATGTTAAATTTCAGAGATCTCAGATTCTATGAGAATGTCTTTATGCATGCTGTTGAGCAATAAGACACAGAGACAACTACTTCTGGACTGTTTACAACTTAGGTACTAGAATGGCTTGAATGGTTGTTCCCTCTTAAACTTACACTGAAATGTAATGGTGTTGAAAGGTGGGACTGTTAATTGGGTCATACATGGCTTTCCCTTCAATGAAGGATGAATGCCATCATTAGGGGCTGACTTTGTTACCCCTTCTTCTTTTCTGAACCTTTTTTTATAACCCCCTTTGTGGTGTTTTCCACTAGGTTACACCACTCCCTAGATGCCAGCACTTTGATGTTGGAATTCCAAGCTTCAAAAACTGTACCTCAGTACATTTTGGTTGTTTAAGAATTACCCATTCTGGGTCTTCAACCCTCTAGGTGGAAGAATAACCATGAACTAACTAGTACCCCCTGAGCTCATGTCTCTAGCTGCATATATAGAAGAGGATGGCCTAGTTGGCCATCAGTGGGAAGAGAGGCCCCTTGGTCATGCAGACTTTATATGCCCCAATACAGGGGAACGCCAGGGCCAAGATGTGGGAGCGGATGGGTAGGGGAGCAGGGCCGGGAGGGGGGAGGGTATAGGGAACATTCTGGATAACACTTGAAATGTAAATGAAGAAAATATCTAATAAAAGTTGAAAAAAAAAAAAAAGAATTACCCATTCTGAAGTATTCTACTACACCAGAACTAAATGGACTAAAGAGACACATGTAATTTCTGTTTATTTAAATCTATCTTCAAACAAAGCTTATAATTTTAAATTGAATCATTTGGATCATCATTAAATAAAAAGAAAGGAAAAGAAAATAGAAACTGAAGTAGTTACAGAGGTTTAAGGGAGGCTGAATAGAAAATTTGAAATGGTTTAAAAACATTGGTAGACCATGTTTTTGTTTATTTGTTTGGGGTTTTGTTTTACTTTGTTTTTCTTTCTTTGAGAAAACCACATTAAGTTGACCTAATGTGTTTTCAGATCTCCCCAAAAATGAGATTATGAATGGCAGTCAAGGGCTCTGACAGATATTTTCATGTTCTTGCCATGCTATTTACACAGGAAATAAAAGTCCACATCAATTGAAAAGTAGCAGGAAAATTTTATTCAAAGATTACATGGTATAGACTGGAAAGACATAAACTGGAAAGATTGACAGTGGGCCATGTGAGTGGGGAGTCCCAAAGGAGGCCATTGTTTGGGGCTTCCTTTTATAGGGTTCACGAGAAAAAGGAGTTTGATAATTATGGGCATATCTTGGCTATTGTATTTTGAAGGATAACCATTTCACTGTTGTTCATGTTCCCTCTCACAGCACATCCTATTTTGGTCTACATCCAATGAAGCATTGCTGTAAGTAAATAGGAGATTCCCCCTAGAAGTTCATTTGGAGACAGTTTTGTCTTACTGTACATGCAAGCAAACCTAGCCTTGGCTGGAGTTCCTCTCCCATCTTAGAACCCAGAAATAAACAGAGTTCAATTGAATAGAGTACATTTAAGTTTGGTGATTGTTAAAGTGAAGAGCAATTTATTCCACTGTTCGGAGAAGAGTGGAATTATAGTTCAGTGCAAGTTGTAGTCTAGGTTACCCACAAGTTGCTAGATTCATTGTTTGGAAGGTGTGTGTGTGTGTGTGTGTGTGTGTGTGTGTGTGTGTGTGTGTTGTCTGTTGAAGGTAAGAGTCTCAGGCTATGAAGTATATTATTAGAAGAGGTATATGTACACAACCCAAAACAAGTGAAGTCCCAGTTCACTAAACTGTTCCCTATGCTTAACTTCCTCAGACTGTAACTGTTATTAGCAATCATTACAAGATTTAGCAATCAAATGAGAGAGATTTCTGAATTCATTCTTCTTCAAAGACAAGTTACAATAGAAATAGTATTTTTTCTTTTTAAAATTAATTAATTAATTAATTGATTGATTGATTGATTGATTTTAAACTCCAGATTTTATTCCACCCTCTGACTTCCCACATCCCATACCTTCTCCTCAACTCCTGTCTCCAGGGATATCCTCATCTCCCACTCTCACCCCACCAGACATCTAAACTTCCTGGGGTTTCTAGTCTCTTGAGAGTTAGGTGCATCTTCTCTGACTAAACCTAGACCCAGCAGTCCTATGCTGTATATGAGTTGGGGGCCTCATTTCAGCTGATGTATGCTGCCTGGTTGGTATCCCAGTATCTGAGAGATCTCAGGGGTCCAGGTTAGTTGAGACTGCTGACCTTCTTACAGGGTTGCCCTTCTCCTCAACTTCTTCCAGATTTCCACTAATTCAACCACAAGGGTCAGCAGCTTCTGTCCATTGGTTGGGTGCAAATATCTGCATCTGGCTCAGCTTCTTGTTGGGTCTTTCAGAGGTCAGTCATGATAGGTCCTTTTGTGTGAGCCAGAATAGTGAAAACAATTCTTAACAATAAAAGAATGGCTGGGAGAATCACTATCCCTGACCTCAAGCTTTACTACAGAGCAATACTGATAAAAACTGCATAGCATTGGTACAGAGACAGACGTGTTGATCGATGAAATATAATTGAAGAACCATAAATAAGACCACACACAGGCACTTGATCTTTGACAAAGAAGCCAAACATATACAATGGAAAAAAGAAATTATCTTCAGCAAATGGTGCTAGTCTAACTGACTGGTGATATGTAGAGAAAATGAACATAGACCCTTGCACAAAGCAAAATGAAAATTTGTCACCTTGCACAAAGCTCAAGTCCAAGTGGATCAAGGACCTCAACATAAAACCTGATACACTGAAACTAATAGAAGAGAAAGTGGGAAAGAATCTTGAACTCATTGTCACAGGGGGATATTTCCTAAACAGAACTCCAATGGCTAATGCTATAAGATCAACAATTGATAAATGGGACCTCATGAAACTGAAAAAGACATAGTTGATAAGACAAAGCAGCAACCTACAAATTGGGAAAAAGCTTCATTAGACCCACATCCGATAGAGGGCTAATATCCAAAATATATAAAGAACTCAAGAAACTAATCACCAAGAAAACCAAACAACCCAATCAAAAAATGGGGTATAGAACTAAACTGAGAATTCACAACAGAGGAATCTCAAATGGCTGAGAAACACCTAAAGAAATGTCCAAAGTCCTTAGTAATCAGAGAAATGAAAATCAAAACAACCCTGAGATTCTACTTTACACCAATCAGAATGGCTAAGATCAAAATCTCAGGCTACAGCACATATTGGCAAGAGTGTGGAGAAAGAAGAAGACTCCTCCATTGCTGGTGGGATTGCAAGCGGGTACAACCTGTTTGTACCACTCTGGAAATCAATCTGGAGAGTCCTCAGAAAATTGGAAATAGATCTACCTGAAGACCCAACAATTCCACTCTTGGAAATATACCCAAAAGATGCCCCACCATGCCAGAGGGGCATGTGTTCCACTATGTTCATAGCAGCCTTGTTTGTGATAGCCAGAAGCTGGAAACAACCTAGGTGTCCCACAACTGAAGAATGGATATAGAAAATGTGGTTCATTTACACAATGGAACACTACTCAGCTATTAAGAATGAGGACAACCTGAGCTTTGCAGGGAAATGGATGGAACTAGAAAATATCATTCTGAGTGAGGTAACTCAGACCCAAAAGGACATGCATAGTATGTATTATTCACTAATAAATGGATATTAGGAAAAAAAAGCCGAATACCCAAGATACAGCCCACAAAACTCAAAAAAGTCAACAAGCTGAAGAACCAAGTGAGGATGCCTTAGTCTCACTTTGGAGGGAGAAGAAAGCAACCACAAGAAGGGAGGAAGGGACCTGGGAGGGAAAGCAAATGGGGGGTGGTGCGGAAAGGGGAACATGACATGATCAGGTATTGGGTGGGGGTAACTGAAATCCCTGAGGGCAAGCAGAAAGAATGGAAACATGCAACCTTGGGAGGTAGGAGGTTGGGGGACCCTCCAGAATGTACCAGAGACCTGGAAGGTGAAAGACTTACTCCCAGGACTAAAAGAGAGGGATCTTAGATGAAATGCCCTATACTGGGGAGAGGGAACTTGTAGAGCTCACCTCTAGCAGAAACACAGGGCATCAAATGAGGGATGGGGTTGCCATCCCACAGTCTAAGCTCTGAACCATAATTGTTCATGCCTGAAAGAACTGCAGGGATGGAAATGGAGAGGAACCTGAGGGAAAGAACGTCCAGCCATAGGCCCAAAGTGGGGTCCAGCTCAAGGGGAGGCCCCCAGACCTGACACTACTACAGTCTCTTTTTTAAAATTATGTTTTTGAGGTGGAGCATGTAATTGGGTTGGGATAGAGGGTCTCACCATGCAATACAGACTTTCTTCTAGTTTCTATACGGGTCAGGCAGTCTTGACTCAACCCTCTTGCCTGTGAGCAGTTAGGTTACAAGTACTTACCGTCATGCCCAGTTTGAAGTGCAGCCTCTGGAAGGAAATTCTTTTTATGTTGGGTTTGAGATTTGTTGAATTAATTTAAATGAAGTGATCCAACTCTTTAAGAGTGAATCAAAGCTAAGAATTAATACCATGGACTTGATGGTTGATCTAAGGAAGGGTTTATAACATAGGTATCACATGCCTCCAACAAAATTAGTCCTTATGTTCTTTCACATTCCTTCTATAAAGGAACTCTTCTTTTCCTTTTGTCTATAATATTCATTGGAGACTTCTCTCACATGAGAAGCCTAAGGCAACCCTTTCTGTCCTCTAGTACAGATGAAATTCAGCACATGAAATAATTTGAGCCCTTACTATGTGTCAGGCTTTATTTTTAAGTAGCTTGAAATCTGGTAGACGAGTTAGCACTGAACAAAAGTAAGGGCAGAAACAAATGTTCAAACCTACCATAGCATAGGGGGACATGATGGAGATATAGCCAAGTTGTCCTTGTAACTTCTCAGCCTCTCCCTTAAGCTATGTCTTAAAAGGTGGGCTGTGATCTGTGAGGCCATGAGCCAGGTAAAGAGATTCAAAGCAGAGGAAAAAACAGAACTGTTTAACAGGATCCCCAGGGCACTCTAAGCAATTCAGGGAGAAGTGTGGAGTGACTCTCTCTCCTTCTTCCACCCTTCACTCTCTCTCTCTCTCTCTCTGGCTCTTTTGGTGCTTGCTGTGCACTGAAGTCAGGATGACAGATGGGGCCTTGGGGAGTACAGTTCAACTTGACAAAAGACTCAGCATTTTAAACACAATAACTCCTCTGCAGATAAGGGAAAGGAAGGGTTGAATTGTTAAAAGATATTTAACCTTAACACCAGCATTCAGGAAGCCTTTCTACTTCTCTCCATTGAAGTATAAACACCTATAACTTCTAGGTCTCTGCCTACTCATAAGAAGGAATTAAATGCTAATACATTCTCTTGTGATTCAGGGATAGACCTAATGGCAGATGTAGGCCAAATCCTTTATATATACTAGTGATCCTATTGTAGAGAGACAAGAGAAGGGACAAGCTAAAGAAAGATAGGTGGTGGGATAAGGTCTCCACAATAAACAGAATATATTGGCTCAGGCAGTAATCCAAATGTCCATAATTTTCTCAGGAGTTTTTTCCTCCTAGTAATTACTTAGTCTGACTTTAATGCTGCTGGAAGGATAGGGCCACAAGCTTCCCTTTGTACAGCCAGGGGAGAAGACTGGAGGTCTTCTCATGTTTATGGACTTTCAATAAATGTGGGGACATTTTAGATTGTTTGCCTGCATCTCAAGCAGTTCTTGAAGCTGAGATCATGCAATGGGTTATATTGACTGGAAAGGGCCATTCCTCCTGCTTGGCACTTATAATGGCTAGAGGGATGTTATGATCTTGCTTGGCTTAGATCAATCTAAGCCTCCCACAGTCACAATATCTTAAGGTTCCACTTATTTTCCAGTAGCAAAAAAAGAAATATTAAAGTCAACTTAATTTTAGAAATTAAATTATTCTTAAGATGATTGAAGTCATAGTTCTGCAAGTAACCACAATATCTACTTCCTATGAACTAGTGTGATCACTCCAAGTTCCAAACTAAAGAGGTCAGGGTTACTGAAGGGCCCAGCTCTTCTTCCTGAAGACAGGAAATCAAGAATTACACCCAAGCAGTTCCTTACATTGCTTCTAGGCCTTCTCTGCTTGACTCAGGTGGATGTGATATTAAAGACAATATCATCCCATCTTGCAGTCTGTACCTAGAATTAGCAATGAAGAGTACATAAGAAGAAGGGTACCTACTAAGGACTTTAGCAAGTATTTTGAAGAATTTGAAATATTCTTAGAAGAATTTTGAATTTTGTGTTAGAGGCAATGTTTATTTCTTTGTTTGTTTCCTTTGCTTGTTTCAAATAAAGCTTGTAGTTTGGCACATTGCCTGCATAATGAATTAGACAGAGACCAAAGAGAGGTTTGAATTATTTAATATAGGGGCCTGAAAAAGAAAAAAAAAACATTTTCAATGGTGATGGAGAAAAGGGCTTGTGAACAAAAATTTCACCAACTATGTAAGGACTTCATAAGTCAGGAATGTGAAGGGTAGGACAAATTGATGAGAGAGTGAGGCCATGAAGAAGGTTGGGCTCATCTTGTGTCCTGGGTCCCTCTGAGACCAGTCTGCACAGGTGAGCTCTTGGACTGCAGAGGGTGAATGAGCAGACTGCAGAAGTGACACAACTTCTGAGACAGACTCCGTTTCAGGCTCTAGACATCCGTGCACCTTCCCTGCCAGAGGAGAGGTGGCCACCTGGGAGGGCTCTGACCACCAGAGCAGGTGAAGGAGCCATCTTGTATCCCAGGTCCCTCAGAGACCAGTCTGTGCAGGTGAGCACACAGACTGCAGAGGAAACACATCTTCTGGGACAGGCCCTGTTTCGGGTCTTCATCTTCAGCTAGGAGGCATGTCTGTATGCCAGACCTCTGTGCACCTTCCTCTCAAGAGGAGAACTTGCCTGCAGAGATTACCCTGACCACTGAGACTCAGGAGAGAGCTGGACTCCAAGGGCTACTGACAGAGGCTAAAAGAATCACAGGCGGAACAAGCTCCAGCCAGAGACAACTATAACAACTAACACCAGAGATTACCAGATGGTGAAAGGCAAACTTAAGAATCTTACTAACAGAAACCAAGACTGCTCACTATCATCAGAACCCAACACTCCCACCTCAGCCAGTCCTGGATACCCCAACACACCCGAAAAGCAAGATTCGGGTTTAAAATCATATCTCATGATGCTGGTAGAGGACTTTAAGAAGGGCATTAGTAACTCACTTAAAGAAATATAGGGGAACACTACTAAACAGGTAGAAGTCCTTAAAGAGGAAACACAAAAATCCCTTAAAGAATTACAGGAAAACACAACCAAACAGGTGATGTAATTGAACAAAACCACCCAAGACCTAAAAAGGGAAGTAGACACAATAAAGAAAACCCAAAGTGAGACAACATTGGAGATAGAAACCCTAGGACAGAAATCAGGAACCATAGATGTGAACATCAGCAACAGAATACAAGAGATGGAAGAGAGAATCTCAGGTGCAGAAGATTCCATAGAGAACATGGGCAGAACAATAGAAGAAAATGCAAAATGCAAAACGATCCTAACTCAAAACATCCAGGAAACCTGGGACACAATGAGAGGACCAAACCTACAGATAATAGGAGTAGATGAAAATGAAGATTTTCAACTTAAAGGGTCAGCAAATATCTTCAACAAAATCATAGAAGAAAACTTACCAAACCTAAAGAAAGAGATGCCCATGAACATACAAGAAGTCTACAGAACTCCAAATAGACTGGACCAGAAAGGAAATTCCTCCAGACACAAAATAATTAGAACAACAAATGCACTAAATAAAGATAGAATATTAAAAGCAGTAAGGGAAAAAAGTCAAGTAACGTATAAAGGTAGGCCTATTGGAATTACACCAGACTTCTCACCAGAGACTATGAAAGCCAGAAGATCCTTACAGATGTTATACAAACCCTAAGAGAACACAAATGCCAGCCCAGGCTACTGTACCTAGCAAAACTCTCAATTACCATAGATTGAGAAACCAAAGAATTCCATGATAAAACCAAATTCACACAATATCTTTCCACGAATCCAGCCCTTCAAAGGATAATAAGGGAAAACACCAACACAAGGATGAAAACTAACCCTAGAAAAAGCAAGAAAGTAATCTTTCAACAAACCTAAAAAAAAACACCAAACCACAAAAACCACAAAAACCAAAACCAAAACAAAACAAAAGACAGCCACAAAAACAGAATCCCAATTTTAACAACAAAAATAACGGGAAGCAACAACTACTTTTCTTTAATTTCTCTTAACATCAATGGACTCAAATCCCCAATAAAAAGACATAGACTAACAGACTGGCTACACAAACAGGAACAACATTTTGCTGCTTGCAGGAAACCCACCTCAGGGAAATAGACACTACCTCAGAGTGAAAGGCTGGAAACCCCAACAAGAGAAGCATGGTCAGTGGTCACATAAGCAATGGCCCAAGCTTCTGACCTTCAGGCTAAACTCCTCCCCATTTACCTAGCAACAGTGAAGACCATAAAAAGGGGTGCTCAGCCCATACCTCTCTCTCTTGCTCTCTTACTCTTACTCTTATTCCTTTGTCCTCTCACTTCTCTCTCCTCTTCACTTTCTCTTTGTTTTCTCTCCTTTCCCTTTCTCTTTGTTTTCTCCTCTTCTCTCTCTCTCTCTCTCTCTCTCTCTCTCTCTCTCTCTCTCTCTCTTCCCCTACCTTCTCTTCTTCACCTGCATTTCTATAATAAAGCTCTAAAACCATAGACAGTCTCTGTTCTTCAAGTTCCTCTGCTCAATCTGGTTAGTGTTGGGAACTTCTTCCCCTATTTCCTCTCTCCCCCAACCCTAGTGGCTTTAGCTAAGTAGCTCCAGGGGAGGTCCCCAGGCAGGGCTGCCCCTTGACCACCCCTGAAGAGTGGGATAGAGGAATGCCCACCCAGGGATGAATGGATAGGGTAAGTATCAGCCTTCTCATGCGTGACTGACCAGACAATAGGGAAACTCTGGTGGGGTAGTGGGCATCTTTCCTCCTCCACTTTCCCCAGGGCCACCAGCCCCACTCCTTTTTATTTTGTTCACAACACTTAGCCAGACTAACTAGATGGCACAGGGACAGTATCCAAATTAAGAAAATCAGAAATGAAAAAGGAGACATAACAACAGATCCTGAGGAAATCCAAAACATCATCAGATCCTACTACAAAAGGCTATACTCAACAAAACTGGAAAACCTGGATGAAATGGACAACTTCCTAGACAGATAACACATACAGAAATTAAATCAGGATCAGATTAACGATCTAAACAGTCCCATTTCCCCTAAAGAAATAGGATAATAGTTATTAATAGTCTCCCAACCCCCCCCCCCCAAAAAAAAAAGCCCAGGACCAGATGGATTTACTGCAGAGTTCTATCAGACCTTCAAAGAAGACCTAATTCCAACACTCTTCAAACTATTCCACAAAATAGAAACAGAAGATACTCTACCCAATTCATTCTATGAAGCTACAATTACTCTGATACCTAAACCACACAAAGATCCAACAAAGAAAGAGAACTTCAGACCAATTTCCCTTATGAATATCAATGTAAAATAAAATCTTTGCAAACCAATTCCAAGAACACATCAAAACAATCATCCATCATGACCAAGTAGGCTTTATTCCAGGGATGCAGGGATGGATTAATATATGGAAATCCATCAACATAATCCACTATATAAACAAACTCAAAGACAAAAGCCACATGATCATCTCCTTAGATGCTGAGAAAACATTTGAGAAAATCCAACACCCATTCATGATAAAAGTCATTGAAAGATCAGGACTTCAAGGCCCATACCTAAACATAGTAAAAGCAATATACAGAAAATCAGTAGCCAACAGCAAAGCAAATGGAGAAAAGCTGGAAGTAATCCCACTAAAATCAGGGACTAGACAAGGCTGCCCACTTTCTCCCTACCTATTTAATATAGTACTTGAAGACCTAGCCAGAGCAATTCGACAACAAAAGGAGATCAAGGGGATACAAATTGGAAAGGAAGAAATCAAAATATCACTATTTGCAGATGATATGATAGTATATATAAGTGACCCTAAAAATTCCACCAGAGAACTCCTAAATCTGATAAACAGCTTCAGTGCAGTAGCTGGATATAGAATTAACTCAAACAAATCAATGGCCTTTCTCTACATAAAGGATAAATGGGCAGAGAAAGAAATTAGGGAAACAACACCCTTCATAATACTCACAAATAAAATAAAATACCTCAGTGTGACTCTAACTAAGGAAGTGAAAGATCTGTATTATAAGAACTTCAAGTCTCTGAAGAAATAAATTGAAGAAGATCTCAGAAGATGGAAAGATCTCACATGCTCATGGATTGGCAGGATTAATATAGTCAAAATGGCAATCCAGCCGAATGCAATCTACGGATTCAACGCAATCCCTGTCAAAATTCCAACTCAATTCTTCACTGAGTTAGAAAGGGACATTTTCAAATTCATCTGGAATAACAAAAAATCTAGGATAGCAAAAACTCTTCTCAAAAATAAATGAACTTCTGGTGGAATCACCATGCCTGACCTCAAGCCATACTACAGAGCAATTGTGATAAAAAAAAAAAAACAAAACAACTGCATGGTACTGGTACAGCAATAGACAGGTAGATCAATGGAATATAATTGAAGACCCCGAAATGAATCCACACACCTATGGTCACCTGATCTTTGACAAGGGAGCTAAAACCATCCAGTGGAAAAAAGACAGCATTTTCAACAAATGGTGCTGGCACAACTGGCTGTTATCATATAGAAGACTGTGAATTGATCCATTCTTATCTCCTTGTACAAAGCTCAAGTCTAAGTGGATCAAAGAACTCCACATAAAACCAGAGACACTGAAATTTATAGATGAGAAAGTGGGGAAAAGCCTCTAAGATATGGGCACAGGGGAAAAATTTTTAAATAGAGCAGCAATGGCTTGTGGTGTAAGATCAAGATTTGACAAATGGGACCTCATAAAATTGCAATGCTTCTGTAAGGCAAAAGACATTGTCAATAAGACAAAAAGGCCACCAACAGATTGGGAAAGGATTTTTACCAATCCTACATCTGATAGGGGACTAATATCCAATATCTACAAAGAGCTCAAGAAGCTGTACTCCTGAAATTCAAATAACCCCATTAAAAATAGGGTACAGAACTAAACAAAGAATTCTCAGCTGAGGAATACTGATGGGCTGAGAAGCACCTGAAAAAAATGTTCAACATCCTTAATCATCAGGGAAATGCAAATCAAAACAACTCTGAGATTCTACCTCATATCAGTCAGAATGGCTAAGATAAAAAATTCAGGTGACAGCAGATGCTGACGAGGATGTGCAGAAAGAGGAACACTCCTCCATTGCTGGTGGGATTGCAAGCTTGTACAAACACTCTGGAAGTCAGTCTGGAGGTTTCCTCAGAAAAATGCACAATTACCACTGGAAGATCCAGCAATCTCTCTCCTGGGCATATACCCAGAACATGGTTCAACTGGTAATAAGGACACATGCTCCACTATGTTCATAGCAGCCTTATTTATAATAGCCAGAACCTGGAAAGAACCCAGATGTTCCTCAACCAAGAAATGGATACAGAAAATGTGGTACATTTACACAATGGAGCATTACTCAACTATTTAAAACAATGACTTTATGAAATTCTTGGGCAAATGGATGTATCTGGAGGATATCATCCTTAGTGAGGTATCCCAATCACAAAAGAAGTCACTTGATATGCACTCAATGATCAGTAGATATTAGCCCAGAAACTTAGAATACCCAAGGTACAATTTGCAAAACACAAGAAAGTCAAGAAGAAGGAAGACCAATGTGTGGATACTTCATTCCTCCTTAGAATAGGGAACAAAATACCTATGGAAGGAGTTATAGACACAAAGTTTGGAGCTAAGACAAAAGGATGGACCATCCAGAGACTACTCTACCTGGGGATCCATCCCATAATCAGCCACCAAACCCAGACACTAATGCATATGCCAGCAAGATTTCGTTGAAAGGATCCTGATATAGCTGTCTTGTGTGAGGCAATGCCAGTGCCTGGCAAATACTGAAGTGGATACTCACAGTCATCTATTGGATGGAACACTGGGCCCCACATGGAGGAGCTAGAGAAAGTATCGAAGGAACTGAAGGGTATGCAACCCGATAGTTGGAACAACAACATGAACTAACCAGTACCCCCAGATCTCATGTCTCTAGCTGCATATGTAGCAGATGATGGCCTAGCCGGCCATCATTGGGAAGAGGTCCCCTTGGTCTTGCAAACTTTATATGCCCCAGTACAGGGGAACTCCATGGCCAAGAAGTAGGAGTGGTTGGGTAGAGGAGCAGGACAAGGGGGTAGGAGCGGAGGGTACAGGGAACTTTTGAGATAGCATTTGAAGTGTAAATAAAGAAAATATCTAATAAAAAAGAAGAAGAAGGAGGAGGAAGAGGAGGAGGAGGTTGGGCTATTAGGGTAACAGAACCATGGAACTTATTTTTGTGGTGAAAGTAGTAATTACATAATATTCATTTCTGGATATTCTGATGCAATTCTGGAAAAGAAATGTGTATGTAAAAAAAAAGTGTTTTTTTTTCCCCTTATGGTAAAAAAAAATCAACAGAGCTGAGCTATGGAGTGTAAAAAGAGTGTGAAATTGTCTTTTTTCTGTCCATCTAATGGATTTCCAGCCACCAGTAGGTAAGAGAATAATAATGGTCTTGTTTATTCTTTCCTTCTTAGAAGGGAGAAAGTCTGAATAATATTCTCTTCAGGTATGTTGTTCATTTTAGCAAAGGTGCTGGTTATTGGTAGCGTTTAATATCTAAAAAATAGAGAGATACATGGCTTCCATTATTGGAAACTTCTAACACTCCCGGCTCATCTGGATCTGGAGGGAGGACTCTGTATATCTGAAAATGCAGAGGTTAATGACGGTGGGGACACTTTCTTCTTTATTAGTTTTGAGTGCATCATGGTAGATGGAACCGAAACAACAATTTATAGCTGATTTGGATTTAAAGTTTATTCACCAAGGAAAGAGTGTACATTTGGTTGATATTGCCTACATAGAGTAAGATGGGCTATAAATTAAATGAATTTGTTAAGCATAATTTTGAGGATGATATGGTGGCTCTTCTATACTTAGTCATGATGCATGATATAACCATGCATTTCTTCTGATGGTTCTTAAAAGTTTCAGCAGTTGAAGTGTTGTTTGACTGAACAAAGATCTCTCCTTATTTCATAATACAAGACAGAAATACTTGGTTGATCAATAGTCATTTAGAAAACCATGGCATGACTAACTCATCAATGTTCTTGGCTTCATACCACTGTATAAGAGGTAAATGGATGGATATGAGCTGGATGCCTAGAGTACATTTATTGCTTTTTCCTGTTTTGTAAGTTCTAGTATAATGAGGAAAATGACTGAAAGGATCTGTTCCTCTCCATTGTTCCAAGTTTGTTATTACAACTAAATCTGCTTTCTGCTCGTGGGATCTTTGGCTGAAGAAGTGTGTGTGTGTGGGTGTCCCTGAAGTTTTGTACAGGAAAGTGAACCACACAAAGGTATAAGCAAGAAACCCTGGTACAAATTGATTTTGTCAATCTGGATCAGACTTCGGGGAGCCTTTTATTCCCAATGTATGTTAGCCCAATATAAAGTGGAAAAAATTTTCTTGTGTTATACAATCCTTGATGCACATTGGAGCATAGTTACATTGGGACACAACTCAGGGTACATGTTATTTCCTGCAAGAAAGAGCACTAGAGCCAGGTGTGGTGGCGCACGCCTTTAATCCCAGCACTTGGGAGGCAGAGGCAGGCGGATTTCTGAGTTCGAGGCCAGCCTGGTCTACAAAGTGAGTTCCAGGACAGCCAGAGCTATCCAGAGAAACCCTGTCTTGAAAAACCGGGAACTTTCTGGATAACACTTGAAATGTAAATGAAGAAAATATCTAATAAAAGTTGGAAAAAATTAAAAAAAAAAAAAAAGCAAGAAAGAGCACTAGAGACAGGCTACCAGTACTAGCTTAAGGTCCAAAGAGTCTGGCCTGCTCTTGGTTATATAGATAGTTTAGAGGTCATTTGGGCTGTTATCCACCTCTGGTCACAGTTGTAGAAGTTTTGGGGAGCCTATGGCTCTAAGAGTCATTTATATTAGTAGCCACCTTCCATCCTAGTTATAAGAGCTTGATATGGCTGGCCCAACAGATAACACAGACATAATCACTGGGCTGTTAATCACTTCCAATTCTCAGTTTTCTGGAAGGAAAAGCAAGTTTTACATATTTTCCATTTGAAAGACAATCTTTTGTGCTTAACATCCCTAGTGTCTTTGGAGATCCATAGCCTCAAGGACCTTTATGCTATGCTCTCAACAAAGGCGGCTCAACAAACTTTGAGTCCTCAAGACCTCACATATGGAATGACAATAAAGTCTCTCTGTCCCTCACCACTAATGTTATCACTCCTCTGCAGCTCCAGTTAAGATGGCCAGGGCCATATGCCTTTCCCTGGGCTAGCTTTGGCTCCTCTTTCTACTTCATCTCTTTCTCATTCTACCTATTCCCATTCTCTACCCCTTCTTTGCACTGCAGACACAGTGACCCTTAGTGTGATCAAAGTTCTCTGAGGATACAGTGCCATGACTCTCCTTATATTTGCTTACTATAACTCTTTCTACCTAATGTTTTGGCTGTCTACTTGTGTTTTTACTCCTCACAGATCTTTAGATATGTCTCTCTGTCATCCCCAAAACACTTTGGACCAAGCACATGCTGGCTAGGAAAAGGTAGGGTAGGATGTTTAGATATCTGAAGTCAGTGGTTCTGACTTTGTGGATGGGGCAAATAAGTCACAAAGTGTTTAACTCATTTTTCTAAGGTAATGAAACAGATAATCCAGAGTTGGAAACAGAACCAAGACAGTCTTCCATAAAATCTATGGTGATCATGTTACACAGAGAATCTTGGGTGGCCATCTGTCTTTCTCTTTCCCTTGAGCCAACCTAGGTTAAAAAGGTTTGTTAACACTTTACTGAAGGCTTAATGATTACAGGAATAAGAAAATTAAATCTTAAGTTAAAAACTAGTAGAATTAAAAACAAAAACAAAGAAAGGACTAGGGAGATAAGGTGTGTAGACGCATGTTCTCAGTGTAGATGCATGTTCTTAGTGTAGATGCATGTTCTCAGATATTCCTCCTGTGATTCCTGCTTCCTCTCTTGGGTCCCTGCTTGCACTTAAGCACCTGTCTGGCCAATTTGAGACAGTCCTTCTCCTACTTGTAGGAAGAAAAATACAGTATTTTCCACTGTTCTACCCTTCTTTGAGGTTCTATATCCTCCTTTTTACTTTCTTTACTCTCTTCTAAGCCACTATGCCTATTTTGGATATTTATCACAGAAAAAAAAAAAAAAAAACTACTCTCAACTTTGGTGGATTAAAATAACAATTTGTCCTTTCTCATATGATCTTAAAAATTAGAGTTTTGGATTAATTTTACTTATGTAAACGTGTTGTGGGTCTTTGTGTTTGCCACGCGGGTGCAGATGCCCAATTGAGACTATAAAAGGGTGTCAGGTCCCTTGGACATGGAGGTGTCGGCAATTGAGAGCTGCCTTTTGTGGGTGCTCAGAAATGAACTCAGGTCCCGTGGACGATCTGCAAACCCTCTTATCCACAGAGCCTCCTCTCCAGCGCCACAGTTAGTACTTTGAACAATGTTATGCTTTAGCTTTCCTTTGTTTCATTCAGGATTGCATGGTAGCACCGAGTTGAAGTTTGGGTTAATGTGGCTAGAAGATCTTGTGGCAAGGCTGAGTTCTCTCCCCCCCCCCCCACCTCTCCTGGCCCTCTTAAAGGGACAGGAAGCCTTCTCTATAGCATCTCTAATTGCTATTATTGACTATATCTTATATAACACACCTTTGCTCTTTTTTTCTTAAGAAATTTTTTTCCATTAATGTTGGGGTCCACTGCCCGCAGTGGACTGGGTTCCTGGAGGATTGGCCCGAAGCTGAAATGAAACTAAGGGAGTGGGGGAAAGAAAGAAGAACTCTGAGGCTACATGGTTGCTTCTGCTTAGGACGACTGTTTAATGGTGGACAAGCATTTGGGGATAAAGGAAGGGAAACCCCGCCCCCAGTCTTCTGCGCAGGCGTTCTGGAGTTTGGCGGGAACCCTGAAGTCTCGTGACATCTCTCAGGTTGCGCAGGTGGGCTGGTCGTAGGTGGGCCTCTGGTAAGCTGGGCGGAGCCGGTTGACCTAGGAGACTTGCAGAACCTGGTTGCAGGGGTACCGGGCTCTTAGCCTAGTTAACAACACAATGGATGCCATCGGTGCGGCACGGCTCCGGTCATTGCACCAACTATGTTGGTGAAGAAAGGACACCACACATTAACTTTTTCTGTACCACATACTTTGATTATATTTCCTTTCTCCAGCTGGTCTCAGATCCTCCTTTCCTCCCTCCTCATCCAACAGCATGTTTGTTCTCTCTCAAAAAAGAAAAAGCAAACAAACAATCCCAATAAGACAAAAAAAAATAATACAAAGCACACCTAAAACCATGCGAGTCCATTTTGTGTTAGCCAACTACTTGAGCCACGGGGCCTGCCCTGGAATTTATGTAACTTTAAAATTTGATTTAAGCATAATTGGCATAGCACCATAATTTTAATCTGAGCATTTTTTAAAATGTGTGATTGCAAAAATGTGTTTATCCATGTTGAATATTCTTAAAAAGTTTCTGAACTTTTAAGTATAAGTTATTACAGACATGCAATGTTAATTGGTTGATTTCAGCCCTAAGTTTGATTATTTCCTGCTGTCTCCCTACGTTTTAAGATAACTTTTGATTGAAAGTTGATTTTATTCGATATTAGAGTGGGTACTCCAGCTTTTTTCTTGGGACCATTTGCTTGGAAAACTGTTTTCCAACTTTTTACTCTGAGGTAGTGTCTGTCTTTTTCACTGAGGTGATTTTCCTGTATGCAGCAAAATGCTGGGTCCTGTTTACATATCCAATCTGTTAGTCTATGTCTTTTTGGGGTAATTGAGTCCATTTATATTAAGAGATATTAAGGAAAAGTGATTGTTACTTCCTGTTATTTTTGTTGTTAGAGGTGGAATTATGTTTGTGTCGCTATCTTCTTTTGGGTTTGTTGAAACATTACTTTCTTGATTTTTCTAGGGTGTAGTTTCCTTCCTTGTGTTAGTGTTTTCTATATATTATCCTTTGTAGGGCTGGATTTATGGAAAGATATTGTATAATTTCGTAAATTTGTATTCTATTGGGGATGCTTGCATCTATGACTCCTGATCACTTTCCGAGGTTTTCTAACTCCAGGGTTGTCTCCCTTTATGATTTCTTTATTGTTTCTATTTCCATTTTTCAGATATTGGGTGGTTTTGTTCATTTCCCTCACCTGTTTGATTGTGTTTCCCTGTGATTCTTTAAGGGATTTTTGGTTTTCCTCTTCAAGGGCTTCTAGCTGTTTATCAGTGTTCTCCTGTATTTCTTTAAGGGAGTTATTTATGTTCTTCTTAAAGTCCTTAAAGTCCTCTATCACCATCACTTCTCATAAGTGATTTTCTATCTGAATCTTGCTTTTCTTGTGTGATGGTCTATCCAGGACTTGCTATGGTGGGAGAATTGGGTTCTGATGATGCCAAGTAACCTTGGTTTCTGTTGCTTATGTTCTTACGCTTGCCTCCTGACATCTGATTATCTCTAGTGCTGCCTGCCCTCACTATGTCTGACTGGAGCCTGTCCTTCCTGTGATCCTGATTATGTCAGAACTCCTCAGAGTTTAGCTGTCTCTGTGATCCCATGATTCTGGAAATCATGTGATCCTAAAATCCTGGGAACCTGTGATCCTGAGATCTTGGGTGGGTCAGAGCTCCTGGGAGTCAAGATGGCTCTGGGCTCCTGAGATCCTGGTGTGACCAAGCTCCTGGGATCCTGGACATGTTAGAGTGCCTGGGAGTGGAGCTTCTTCTGGGTATTGTGGGCCTGGCTGTGGAGTTAGTATCCAAGGTCTGCTCAGGGCACTAGCCCAGACTGGAATAAAACCTATGCCACTGGTCTGGCAGAGTTCCCAGGTGCCTGGTTCCCACTGGTCCCAGTTACTTCTGGTGTTGGGGCAGATGTTGTGTCCTTCACACCTCTGATCTTATGATCCTGGGAATGTTAGAGTGCCTGGAGTGGATCTTCTTCTGGGTATTGTGGGACTTGCTGTGTAGTTTGTGCCCAAGGTCTGCTCCAATTTAAATTTTTTAATGGTTGAGAAAAACACTATTGTATAAATGTATGTATTAAGGTACCACATTCCCTTTTACATTCACCTGTTGATGCACATCTAGGTTGTTTCCAATTCCTGGCTATTGTGAATACAGCAGCAATGAACATGTTTGAGCAAGTATTTCTGCAATAGGATGGAACATCCCTTGGGACTATACCCAAGAGTAGTATAGCTGGATCTTGAGATAGATTGAGCCCCATCTTCCTGAGTAACCACCACACTGATTTCTACAGTGGTTGTCTAAGTCCACTCTTTAAGAAACTGCTGGCTTCTTAAAACCTGGACAGTGGGTGATGCTACTTCCACCATATAATATTAATCAATATGGTCACAAGGTCTGCCCACATTCAAAAGGAATACTCACAGACACCAAACACTAGATGAAGTAAGTGATAGTAAATCATGGCCATCTCTGACAAATTGTGGCAACCTTCTATGGCAAAGGTAGGGGATACAATACAGTGTCACAGACAAGCACCTTGTGTGATACTTCACAGAGAGATCCTGTATCCTAGAGTTGTAGCAGGTGAACCCACCAAAATTGTCTATGAAAGTGCATAGCCCACAGTGGAGGGCTGTTAAGAGAGCTGTGAGACAGAGCTCTCATCACTTCTTATAGCCTTCATTTCTAAAGAGAATAGTGGTCATTCCTTGCTGTATTTAATGGACAAGTGACATAACTTATGTCACACTCATTATTCCTTCCCAGGCTTTTTTTTTCTGCTGCACAATGTCTGACATATCACCTCTGAAAGGGAACCCCACTCTCTTTAAAGATGATTAAAGCAGTGATCGTTCCTACCTTCTGTATTTTTAAGTACTCTTGGGACCAATTTTGTCACACCCCTCTTAGGCCTTTAACATTGTTTGGAAATGGTTTAAAATTTCTACTCCCTCCATTAGACTGGCTTCATCCAGTAACAAGAATTTAAAACATTATCTTGTTCCGAGTGATCAGTAACACACTTCAAAGTAGGAACTTGACATAGCTATATACTGAGGTCTTAAATGTTTAGCAGGAACAGCATGGACAGGGTAGACTGGGATGATTACAGAAGCTGTGAAGATGAAATAATTGTACAGCCAGGCAGTGGCTCCCAGCACTTGGGAGGGAGAGGCAGGAGGATTTCTGAGTTCGAGGCCAGCCTGGTCTACAGAATGAGTTCCAGGATAGACAGGACTACACAGAGAAACCCTGTCTTGAAAAACCAAAACCAAATCAAAACCAAACTAAACCAAACCAACCAAACAAACAAACCAAAAGGAAATATTGTATAATTACATTCCTACAAGAGGTTTTTGAACAACTAAATAAACAAATGTGTACCAGAAGGAATGTATTCAAGAGTAGTAGTAAGGAAGTATTTTTGTTTTCTTAACTATCCTAACTGCACTTCAGATTCAAGCTTCAAGATTTGTTTTTATCAATATCTAGAAAGCCACATTCTTTCTGAGCTCTTTCTGAGCTTTAGAACCACCCAAACATATAGCTTCTCAGACTCGGATTTTGTTTCTTTTTTTTTTTCTATGTATCTATCATCTGTGAAGTTTCTAGGCTTTTGCCTTTTGTCACACTTACACTCTCCATCCTGGGAAATGTGCCCTGTTTCCCCATTTGGCTTTGTCACTCAGCATTTTGGTTTTGTAGAAAGCTTCATCACCGGCCCTTCATCACTCCTTCTACAGACCACTGCGAGCTGCTTTGGTTTTCAGTGCCTTCCCATTACTATTCTTCTCTTCCTCAAGGCGTGTGGAGTTCACGAGGTCACTGCTCTGTATCTGCTTTTCCAAATAGAATCTAGTGTCTGGAGTTAGTTTGGTCCTCTGGATATCCATGGAGGAAGAATAAACATGTCAATATACACACAGACAAAGCCTTCTTATCAAAAGTTGGAAACCCACAGGCTATGAAGTCTGGGGAGCTATTCCTTCGATCTTCTGAATATAGAGAATATTAGGAAATTAGATGCAGACATAAATACCAACTATTCTCTTCTCCAGCAAGTCTCCCAGCAAGGTCCCCACTGGAGTGCTGAGTGAGTGTAAGTGATGCGAAGCCAGAATCACGTCCTGGTTCTTGCTTAAGGAAGATTTCTTCTACTCTAAAACGTACGCATGTTTAAAGCCAATTACTGTGACCACACATTTTATTTATTGATTTAGTAAAACTGAAACTTGCAGACAGGAATTTTAAAGAAACAGAGCTAAGAAATTTTCAACAAAGTCATTGACAGCTATAATGCACAGGTCATGCAGAGCACCATGGGAAATGCTAATACATAACTAGTCCCTCTTTCCTAAAGAACGGCTCAAAAGAAGCCATCGGGTGTGTTGGAAGGAAGATGTTTACATTGTCTATCCATTTCCCATGGTTTATGGATAAGAAATCTAAGATCCCAGCAGAATATGTAAGTGGTTTTGAAAAATGTCCCAACCCTTGCCTACTCTAATGAACTCACCAGAATGAATGAATGAGTGAATGAATGAATAAGTGAAAGTGTAATTTCTAAACTTTGGAAAGGTTACAAGAATAAAATGGTCACAAGAATAAAATGCAACATTGTAGATGTTTTAGTTTATGCAACTATACTCTCACTGCATGCACAAGGATAAGATCACTGAATGCTATTCTCAGAATATATCTATCATTAAGCAGATGCATTATTAGCTGTGATTATCCAAATAGCAAGTGGCACAGCAGGGAAACAGATCTGTTCTTTGAAATCCATTGTTTCATTCAGCATCCTGTGCTGTATGTGTATTGCTTTCTAGTCTGGGCAAGATACCTCTTTCCTTGAAGCCACATTCAGAAATCCATAGGTATTAATTGCCAAACTACCATTTGTTTCTACTGAGTCACAACAGAAACAAGTTAATGTTTCATACAAAAACAACTGTAACAAAACTCAATCTTTTTACATGTGCTACATAGATGTCATACTAAAGTAAAACTTAAAAACATATTTTAAGTTCAGACTTTCTAATATAGACACAGATTAAATGTCATCCATTTGCTCTGTGAAGCATCCCAAACGCTCCAGGATGTGCTCCAGGTTGTAGCATCCCAAATGCTCCAGGATGTGCTCCAGGTTGTAATTTCCAGTGAGATCTTTCACACTCTATTTGTGTATCAGTTTATATTCTAGCTGTTCCAGTAGTGGTCAGTCTGGGCCAGTCTTTTCTGAAAGGCAAAATAAACCTTGCTGCCATACCTGGTTTGCCTGACTCCCACCCAGACCTGGGTGTCAGCCAGGAATGCTGGGAGACTGGCGAGTTGGATGTTTACCAACTCTCTGTTCTTGGAAAGCATATCTTCTTATCACTTCATGTTAAATATGGATGGGAAGTCTTTCCTCATCTAAGCTGGGAAGTTTATCCAGCTCTCAAATGCATGTGATTCTTTCTGAAGAGGCCTGAGTGTAGCAATATTGAATAGACTTCTACAGAACCCAAATTGTGCTGGTTCCCAAACGTACATCTCTGTGCTCTACAGCATTTTCTTGAGGAAAGATCTGAAGTAAATTTTGTGACATTAGGTAATGTTACCTACATTCTAAGAATTCTTATTTGAATATAAACCTTATTCTTATATGAATTATTACATCTTCCACTTCGTTTTAAATATGTATTTCATGATCCAGTTATACTCACTCCTTGGCTGTAACCATGGAAGTAACAGTGCTAATATCACTCAAGGTTCTCTAGAAAATGATGGGTAGGATGCATATATGTGTATGAATGTATGTAGGCATGTGTATATGACTGTACATGTGTGTAATATATATATATATATATATATATATATATATATATATATATATATATATACATACACATAAATGTGTATTTGTGTTCATGTGCATGGAGAGAGAAGGACAAGAAGCATGTGAATAATGGATTAGTTTGTACACTTCTGGAGCCTGATTGGTCTTACCAGCTGCAAATAAAGGATCCATGAGCAACAACAGCATGACACCAACTGATAACAAAGGCCAGAGAGCCAGAAAAGCTGATGGAGCAGTTCTGATCTGAATACAGGTATGACTAAGTTCAAAGGCAGGAAACATTATGTCTTGAATCAAGGCAGTCAGGCCCAGGAAATACCCACTACTGGTTACCCAGTTAATCCAAGCGTTTGGATGTTGCTGCCTCCACCTACTTGTAGTTGCAAGAAAAGTCTACATAGTCTACTAATTTAAATGCCTATCTCACTCTTAGAGGCCCACACAGAATCAAGTCAAACCAAGTGTCTGGGTGTTAACTGTGACCTCAGGCAGGCACGCAGGTCAACCTCTGTCATGCTATGTGGCACTTGACTTTAACAGTGTGATGCATTGAGAAACCAGGTCTACACTTTAGATACTCAGCAGTAGACACAGTGTGATGTGTCTAAGTTGCTAGTGTGTGTATATAGAGTGAGTGAGGAATGGAACACAGTGTGATGTGTCTAAGTTGCTAGTGTGTGTATATAGAGTGAGTGAGGAATGGAACACAGTGTGATGTGTCTAAGTTGCTAGTGTGTGTATATAGAGTGAGTGAGGAACAGTAAATTAAAGTCTTCCAAATTGCATCTCTGTAGGAGAAACACGTGGTTTATTGTTTTAAAAAGTACTGTCCAGAGGTTCAAAACTTCAGCACAGGTTTTGGAATGTCTTACTTACAGTTAATGGGGGACTACTGCATTCTTGTTAACTGATCACTATGCTACCCAAACATTCTGTGAAATTATTCCTACTACTTATGCATCATGTGATCAATAACAACTTTAGCGTCTCATAATCTCAACCTTACTGTCTTGTTATTCCTCATTGAATTACTAAATTCTTTCTATGTTTTCCTCCTGCTCACTACTTCCTTATTCAACCATATCTACACTTCTGTTTCCTGTTTTAATTATATAAAAATATAATTTTATATATAGAATTTTATTTAGTTTTATAAAAACTTGTTTTATCATCTATACTTTAATTTTTCATCTCTAATAATGTTTTGAAAATGTATTGTATAGTTTATTAGACATTTCTATTGGAAAATACCATGAGAATTTAATGTTGCCTCCCCAATATAAAATACGTTCATGTTTGTTGATCATTTATGCTCCATCCTCTAGAACTATCTATTCATTACATCATCCCATTTGCTGATTGAGTTGGGTTTGTTGTTATTTGGCTTATTTAGTACTTTATATATTCTAGATACTAAGCCTGCCTGATATATAGCTTGCAAAAGCTTTTCTCATTCTGTGAGCCATCTCTTCACTTGATTACCGGTTTCCTTTGTTGTATAGCTGTTCAGAAGCCTTCTAATTTCATGAGGTCCTATTTCACAGTTGTTGGCCTTATTTCCTGAATAACTGGAATCCCATTACAAAAGTTTTTGCCTATGCCTTGCCTTTATCTTGAAAAAATTTTCCTAATTTGTCATCTAACAGCTTTAGAGTTTCAGATCATAAATGAAGGCCTGTACTCCATTTGGAGTTTGCTTGCAAATAGGGTACACTATAGATATCTAGTTTCTTCTTCTTCTTCTTTTTTTTTTTTTTGTCTTTTTGAGACAGGGTTTCTCTGTGTAGCTCTGGCTATCCTGGAACTTACTTTGTAGACCAGGCTGGCCTTGAACTCAGAAATCCACCTGCCTCTGACCCCCAAGTGCTGGGATTAAAGGCGTGAGCTTCCACCACCACCACCACCACCTGGCTTAGTTTCATTCTTTTATATAAAGACATCTAATTTTCCCAGAACCACTTGTTAAAGAGCCTGTATTTTCTCCAATGTGTATTTTGGCATCTTTGTCAAAAGAAGAAGGAGGAGGGGAAAGAGAAGGAAGGAATGAAGGAAAGAAGGAAGGAAGGAAAGAAGGAAGAAGGAAGGAAAGAAGGAAGGAAGAAGAAGGAAGGAAGAAGAAGGAAGGAAGAAGAAGAGAAGGAAGGAAGGAAGGAAGGAAAGAAGGAAGGAAGGAAGGAAGGAAGGAAGGAAGGAAGGAAGGAAGGAAGGAAGAAAAAAGAAAATAACTTCACAGTTTTATATTTAGGTATTCTATTCTAGACTGCATAGCATAATTTTAAAGTATTGTGTTAATTATATGCTTTAGACATCTAGATGGGACAAATATGATTCCATGATTAACCTGCCTATACATGATCCTCACAATTTAAGCTACACTTATGGACTGAAAGTGATATTCAGAGAGAGAGAAAGAGAGAGAGAGAAAGAGAGAGAGCGCCTATGGCCTATAAAATGGACCCCACTAAACTTTCCTTCTTCCATGTTACAAGCCCATTGCTGTTTCCCTTTCTGGTCTTATTTATGCAGCCATTTCTAGGAGAGATTGGTCACAGCACACTCCCTGCTACTCTGGCTCTTAAATCTTTCCATTCCTCTGCTATGATATCCCTTGAACACTGGAATCCAGGAGCTGTGATGTACACGTAACTCTTGGCCCTGGGTTCCCCATAAGTTGTTGATATCTGCATTACATCCAGTTGCTGTTTTCTATCATCATAGAAACATCTATTGCTGTTTTCTGTAAAGAGAGGTTTCCTTGGGGTTGGCAACAAGGGCATGAACTTTGCAAACTTACACATCCGAGGGAGGACATGACAATCATGCCGTATTAGCTATGTATATTGCCTATCTTTAGTTTCTGGTCTGTGGGATTCATAACTCATAGAGATCAAAGGCAACATGAGTTTGAGAAGGATATGATTAATTTTTGTCCCCAGACAATCCTTAAGTGACACTTTCCTGACCAAAGCTATATTTACATTCTCCTCTTTCTACTGTGACTCTACTTCTGGGAGAAATTGTAGGGTGTTCTAACAGCTTATTTTTTGTAGTCATACTAGCTGTTCTATTTACTTGAACTTTTGAAATGAGGTTTCTTTATCAGCAAATAGTACTACACACACACACACACACACACACACACACACACACACACAAATAAACAAACACAGATAGTAGAGTTTTCATGATTCTTTTGAGAATGAAATGTGGCTTGAAAAAGTACATGTAAAATACTTAATATATAGGCCAAGGCATACTGGTATTCCTATGAACAGTAAGTGCCATAATTTATTACAGTTAGGAATGTAACTCAGAGTACCAATGAAGAGCACTTGAAGCTCTGAGTTCTAAGTCCTAAACTGAAAAAGAAAGCAAGAAAGACATATTAAGTGTTTTTATTATTGACATATCAAATATTTAGTATGTAAGAAAACATTTTGAATGATACAATAGGTCACAACATCAACACATCCTCAACGCATTATAATGTAGTTAAAAAAATTATATGCTTAGAGTCTATGATCACAAAGTCAGTTTCCATGTATGGTACATTGTACAATATATAAATTTTTATTACATTTATTTGTGTGTGTGTGTATGTGCACACACATGTCCACATGTACACACATGTGCACATGCACACATGCATGTTCCTGTGCATACACATTTACACAGTGGGGCACATATAAAGTCAAACACCACTTTTCAGGAGTCGTTCCCCTCCTTCTGCCATGTGGGTCCTGGGGATCAGACTTAGTTCATCAACTTTGGCAGTCAGCATCCTTACCTAATGGCCATCTTAAGGGCCCTGTACTTTTTGTTTTTTGTTTCTTTTCTTTTCTTTTTTTTTTTCTGTTTTGAAACTAGGTCTCACTATGTATCTCTGGCTGCCCTGGAACTCATTGTGTACATTTCTTTTAATGTGGATATTATGAATGCTGCATCCGGAGTAGATTATATCTTTAAGAGACTACAGGCTAGTATTTATACACAAGTCACTATGAACAAAATTGCATTGTGTTGTAATAAAAGAACCCTCTCGACCAGAACAGAAGTGTTGTTTCCACAACACGGGGAGAGACTAAACAAAGCGTGTGAGCGGGAGAACTGCTCAGCGTTCTGTGAGCGGCTCCCATCGTTTCCTCTTTGTGCTTTACTGTTTTACCACAGGCAGTCAGTGTGGGGCCTTCACTTAGGAAAATAGAGCTGCTGGCGATTTAGGCTCGATTTCACTCTCAAGCTGTCAGAAGTGAGCACGTGGGAAGATAATACTTGGTGGGAATTTTGTATTCTTTCTCTGAGTTTTTTTTTTTCTCTTCTCTTTTTCCATTTATTTTTCTCTGAAGCAACTTGCTAGAAAAGACAGCAGATTAAATTGAGATCTATGGTATATGACAATGCCAGGAAAACATACATTCGGAGACCGTCTCTTGACATAGGAAAATGACGGGACAACACCCTAATTGCATGCAAGCTCTGGAAGCCGTCCCCTCTTGCTTGCTATCATTATTCTCTCCACAGGATTTAGGGCTCACACACAAAAGACATCTTACTGCACTAGAAATACCTTGGGTTCTCTGGGCCCGTTTTATAATAAGGGCTGTCTTGAGGAGTGCCACTTTAATGGGTTCATTGTAAATTGAGAAATTATAATTACGTGTTTTATGTTTGATTTGCTCCCTTCTCTCTCTTTTTAGTGGTTAAGGGTTTCTCTATTCATTTATCTTTTAAAGTAAGTTTTATTTTTTTGCTTTTTGTTTGTCTGTTTGTTTTTTGAAGCAGAGTTTCTCTGTGTAACAGACATGGTTGTTCTGGAGCTCTCTTTGTAGACCAGGCTGGCCCAGAACTCACAGAGATCAAGCTACCTCTCTCTCCTGAGAGCTGGGATTAAAGACATATGCACCACACCCAACATTTTTGTTATTTTATTAACAGCATTTTTTATCATGTTTATTCTTTCTGTCCTTATACTAACTTTGGACTTATCTTTTCTTTTTCTACTTCCTTTGAGTTCTTCCTTCTCCTCCTTCACCTCTCCCTCCTCCTCCTCTGCTTCCACATCTGTCTCATCCTCCCCATCCCCTTCCTCCCCTTCTACTCTTGCTGTGTAGTTTGTGCTGGGATTAAACCCATGATGTTCTAGCTCCAGCCCTGCTGAGTAACTGGGGTTGCAGGAATGTGCTTCCAATCCACCTCCGGCATGCTCTTCCCCCGGGGACATATGTATATAGAGTCACACAGTTCCCACTTACATCCACTTCGCTGCCCTCCCACAGATCCACGCATTTTCATTGTCTCAGGATAGTTGAAACTTCTCTTTTCCCTCTGAACAACTAGTTGTTCAGAAATATGCTATTTAATTTCCACACGTTTTTGAGCCTTCAAAAATTTCTCCTACTACTTTAATGCCTTTATGATTGGAAAAGACAGTTGGTATCAGGGCCTTGGGTTAGCCGTAGGGGCAGAGCATTCTCACCGAGAGCTGTATTGAACCTCTATCATGTCTCTGAGTGTAATGAGTCCAAGTTTGTAGGCAAGCTCTGGTGTTCTCTCTGACTGGGCCTCATTGCTGCTAAGAGTGCAGCAGCTGCCACCAGCAGAGTCTCCATGCAGCGTTCCTTGTGATTGTTTCCCTCCCTCCTGTCAGACTCTCAGGAGACCAGCTTTATCATCAATACTGGTGTTTCCCACAACACTGGAAAGGTTCAGGCTTTCTGAGAGGTGTCTTCTAGTGGCCTGGAGGCCAGATTTATAGATCTGATTGTCTTTCCCATTGTTAAATTGTAGACTGTGTGGAGACCCTTCTATGTAGCACTGTGACAACTTACAAAGGTGGAGAAATAACCTGGAATTATTCACAACTTGCCTCTTACATCTCCAAAGGAGTTTTAAGGTTTATTCAGGTCTAGGGTATATTTGCATGCTCTCATCTTGTCCTCAGGTTCTGGAGTTTTCTCAGATCCCACTGTCTGTGAGTAGCACATGCTTAGCTGATGACTAGACAATGCATAATGAAGCCTGAGATCACCTCTCCTGTTACCTTGCTGACATCACCCCTTGTCTTTGTACGTTCATGTCACAAATGCATCACCTGAATTTAAAAATGTAACCCTAGTTTGTAGCTATGGGATACACAGGTTTCTGTTTGCTTGTTTGTTTTGTTTTCAGTCAGATGTATAAAGATAGTAGATAATTATTCTAAAAATTGCAACAATTTTTTTCTCAATATGTCAATGCTAGAGTAAAAATCAAGATGGAAGGGAAGAACTTTCTAGATTAAAGGATGTTAAGGAGATATAAGTAAGGATGCTTGCCCCGTTGCTTAATGACCTGAATACAATTGCTGGAATCTATATGGTAAAAGAAAAAAAATTCTCTGACTTTCATACACGCACCAACACATAGACATGTTCATATATATATATATATATATATATATATATATATATATATATATATGTGTGTGTGTGTATGTGTGTGTGTGTGTGTATGTATGTATGTATATAGTGCATGTGTGTGTATATGTGTATATTAAGTAAAAGCCACACAAATTAGATGAAAGGCAGAGTGTAACACTCTTTTGGATACTGGTTTAACTAAATTAGTATATTAAAGTAAGCATAAATTCTATAAAGTTTAATCTAGACAAAAGCCTATGGCTGATAGGTCACAAGCCATACTGAGGATTACACTATTGATGTTTTGCTAACTGGAAAGGTAGTCTACACAGTTATACATATATCTATAGATTAATGCTGCTCTTGGCCTGGGCCAAAGAAACTAAATTTTGCAGTGGGAAGTGGTTAATGCAAAGACACATAACTGACCAAGTGCTAAGAATAAGCGACAGTTGAGCACTCATCCCTCAGTGGGAAATATATATATATATATATATATATATATATATATATATATATATATATATCTCACTTCCTGAAGGCCATATGAATATTGAAGAAGAGAGAGTAAGAAGGAAGTCCAGAGGATGTGGAGGAATTCTGTGAGCTGTTCTCTTCTGGACAGCACGTGGCTGTTGCAGCTGAAACCCACAGTAGCTGTGGCTATCCATGCAAGACCTACATAAACAAACAAAATAAAACAAAAGGACAAAATGTAAGAGGGGGAATGACTGAGAATAAGAGGAGGTAGACAGGAAGGGGAGGGAACAATAAGTAAAAATTGTCCTAACACAACATCACAATGCACACAGATATGAAATCATCAAAAGTTAAAAAATATTATCAATAGCATAACTTGTATACATGTTGGCAGATGAGCTAATAATAGTGCCAATTACAGAACAGTCTCATTATCTTTGCTCTAGAATTACACATTAAGGTATGTCAAGAAGAAATGTCATCATCTCTGTCACTTACTCAAAAATGTTTCAGTAAATCTTTGCATAAAGCAAATATTCCAAAGTCTTATGAAAGGCTCAATGTTGGTATTGAGCATATAGGATCCAAGATATGTATCCATGTGATATTTGTATGTAATGTGAACTTTTTCTCCATAGAAATTAGATGAAAAAAATTCATGGTACCAGTCTTAAAAACGTGGAATGCTATATAAAATATCACTTAAAAGACATCCATGATGTCTCAAATGGAGAGTTACAAAAGCAGACAAAGCAAAGGTGAGAACATGAAGTGTGTCCTCAAGGAAAGCCCAGGCACACTGTTAAATATTTATAAGAATTTGCCTCTTTTTAGACTCTTTCCACTTATGAGCATATTTGGTGGCACCTTTTGTAGGTATGGGGACCAGAGAGATTGATGTGATATGCTTCTTAGAAGAAAGATAGTAACAGAGAATCCAGCCTGAGCTGTTACAAAGGCACAGTGGAAGAAACGTGGCCAGCATTTCAGGGTCCATGTCCGAGCCCTCTCTCTTCCTCACTAGCAGTGAGAACTTGAGACCTGAGTTTGTGGAGAGAAACTCAGGTATTTTCTTTGTGAAGTGGTGGTGACAAAACATTCCTGGAAATGTCAGGGTCTTAAAGGAGGTGGTGTGTATAGAGTTCAATATGGAGCAAAGTGAACCTGCATCCTAGGAGAGGAGTGAACAGGACCTCTGAGTAGCAGAGATCTGAGTTGAGGGACGTCAATAACTAAAGATGGCAGACGGAAGTAGGTCAGCTGTATTTAAAGGTGGTGTCCGTGTTACATTTGAAAATTAGTCACAACAATGACAGCTTGATTTAACTTACATATAAATGAACTAGAATGTTGTAACAGAAGAGAAGTATGGAGCTTTACATCATTTTTATTGTTAGTTTAGGAGGCATTGTAGTGCTCACACTGCTATTTGGAGATGCATTGAAGAGTTTTGACAAATTAGCATGGTTAGAATTGAGCTTTGAGCAGACCAGTGTAGTAGTCAGGGCCCTACTCTCTTAGGGAATCTGATGGTAAAGGTCCTGCCACTCTCCTACAGCAGAGTTCTTCTTTCATCTATCATAGGATGGTTATTTTCTTGGGTATAAAGAGTATGCAGCTGAGAAAGTAAGCAGAAACTGCAGTTATGATCTTATGGGAATCTCCCCCACCCCACTGAACTTTTGGCTACTGAAGGATTTCTGGGGAGATGCAGTCATTGTCTTCAATTGTGTGTCCATTAAAGAGCCCATCAGATTGTACTAGATAGTTCCAAATCCTTGGTCAACCAGGTGATCCCAGTTAAACTCACTGGGACTCAAAATAAATAAATAAATAAGCAAACAAACAAAGCAAAACAAACATGGAACAACAAGAAAGTCATGAATGTGGGAATGGTTGTAGGGATGGGGATGGTAGTAAGGGTAAGGGGAAGATTTGATAGTATATATAATAATCAGAATGCATATTTTATGTATGTGAAATTGTCAAAGACCAAACAGTGAAAATTAAGAAAAAGTAAACAGATACATGATCAGGACATTGCCATTCTTCTGCTGAGGAATGAGGAGCCAGCATCTACTTTTGATAAGCATAATATGAGCTGAATTCATAATGTAAGTCTTATATAATGTTCCTTAAGAGTAGGAAGCAACATACTTGAATAAATGCTCAAGAACATAAAGAAGAATATGTGCAAAGCCAATAGCATCCCACACTGCTGCCATCTTTGGGCTGATGAGAAAGAAAGTCCTTTCCTACTTTATTTTTCCAAGAGATTGTAGAAGTGGCTTTTATGTTGTCACATGCAGATAACTCTGTGACTAGTATAAGCACTACTCCAGGAAAAGTTGCAAGGATGAGAAGGAAATGAGAAGCCATAGGAAGGGTCAATAGAAATAGGAACCAGAAATTGAGACACACTGAGATTGACAACCATAAACAAGTTCTGAAGCGAAGTGTTGATGAGGAAGGGGGAGAAATCCGATTTTAAATTTTAAGTTAAATGGGGGGAATCCATAAAATAGTAACAGTCTATGCACTGGAGACAGTTGTAAGACAAAGTAGCTCAAGACACATAGATGAAAAGGAGCTTTAGACTCAAGAGCTTACTTTGTTCAAGAAGAAAAAGTCAAAATACCCTAAGGTCTGAGACAGGGTAGTAGTAGGTGTACTCACACCCATAGAAGGACTCTTGCAAAAGGAAGAAGAGGAGAGAATAAGATGTCACCTATCAGATTGTACAAAGTCAAGCATGCTTGAAAAACATGCAATCATTGCCCAGGGGCAAAACGCTCAGAAACACGTCCTGCTTGGCTAAAGCTGGGGTTTGCTCTGTGCACAGACCATGGACAGGCACAGTGACCTCAGGCTTTGAAATACTTTCTAGGGTACAGCAAATAAGTCTTCCTCATGAAATACATTTTGAAACTTGGAAGTGAAATTAGACCCATTCCATAAAGTGTTGTAATAAAAAGAGCAACTGGGAACTCTCCTAAGAACAAAATGCTAACTGTACTGGTTGGCTACTCATGCAAGACAAATCTCAGGTCTACACTAATTCATGGCATGGGAGATGTGGCTACTCGAAGGCAGTTTTAAATAGAAACACGGTGGCAGATGAAAAAGTGTCAAGGAGCGGTGGGATGTTCACTGACCACCAGTAAGTGTTCAGAAATCATAGCTCAGCACCATCCCCACCAGAGGCTGCACCTTGAGTACAGCCCCTGCATTTAGTTGCTTTGTGAAGCCTCTTTTATTGTCTCTGGGAATGGAAAGTCATCTAAGGTCTTCCTAGTTTGCCATCAATTAGAGAGCAGTTCTGTTAGAAGGTAGCGAGACACTGGGTGCTCTCTTGCCAATAAAATTTTAGCCTAAGTTCCCACAGATTCAGAAGTGCAATTATTTGGGCAACTTTGCTTCTTAGTGGCTTCAACCCCAGCTTAGAGAGCAGTTATTAACATGAATGATTTACGGTTCACTTATTATTTTCTTAGAAACAGAATTTCCCGCAGAAGCACAGGGCCACACAGACAGGGGCAAAGAGTCCTGAAGCATCCCCAGGAGATAAGTGTGAGGACTGTCTGAAGGTCAGGGTCTGGGCTATCTTTAAACAAGATCATGACGCACCATGCTCACTCTCCAGCTTTCTGCCATCCACTGAGCTCCCTAAACCCCTTGTAACTTTGTGATGGTTTCTTATCTTTTAAAGTCAAGTTGTTTTCTGTTTTCTCCCATTCAAAGAGGCTTCGTGCTTATCGATAGAATGGGCCAGAAAACTGGTCACTTAACTCTCAGCCTTTTGTCATTTTGTAATTCTTGAATCCTACTTTACTGATGTTAGCTTATATTTTAACACATTAATGCTAGGACATGAAATAAGTATTTTTTTCTATCACAATTATATTTAAAATCATCCATGCTTGCTTATATGCATCCACTGTACTCAGTTTACCTAAGATGAAAGAGATAATCACAAAGTATAAAGAACACAGACAACCTCACACTTTAATATGATTTGTCTCTACGATGACCCACATGGTTGCCATGGTTCAGGATCACAACGTCATTTTACTTTGAGCCTGACATAATCCAGGCCCCAACCTATATTAGATGGCAACCCTACTGGAAGACTAACAGTATCAACTAGCCTGGACCTTGGGAGCTCCCAGATACTGAGCCACCAACCAAAGAGCACACAGGAGGCCCCAGGCACATATGGACAGAGGATGGCCATTTCTGGCCTTAGTGGGAGAAGATTAGTCTAATCCTGTAGATTCTTGATGCTCCAGCATTGGGGAATACCAGGGATGGGGAGTGTTGCCCTCCCAGAGGTGAAGGGGAGGGGGAATTGCAAGGAACTCTATGAGAGGGGACCAGGAGGGGGGCAGAATTTGAGATGTAAATAAATAAATAAATAAATAATAAAAAATTTTTTTAGAAATTAGATTCATTTTGTTTTTTTACATACTATGTCCCATCAAACCCTCCACAAAAGCAAGTAAGAAATACTTGTCTGTCCAAACCATAGACTGTGCTTCTGTGGCCCAGGGCCTGTGTGTGGTTTTACAAATGTGTTCCTTTAACATCACATGATTCCTAGCACTATGATTTGCCTCTTTGGATGGACAGATCCACTCATTCGGCTCTGGCATTCCCGAGTTTTAGTTTTATTAAGCAAATTCTAACATCATTTGATATATACTATCCTTTATCCTTTCCATGACAGACATTTTGTGTTACCATGAGGTTGAAGGAGTCTTACAGTTAACTTTTATTATGACTAATTTCCCACCGAGTTAAGTACCTGGTTTGCTATCCTAATATGGTTGAGATAATCACTATACTTTGGCTATAATAAGTAAAGAATTAAGAAAATGATACAACTTTGCAGCTGAAATGAAGAGAAACTCTTATTAACCAAGCCATACGCATACCTGATGCTTCTGGATGTTAGTTTTGTTTGTTTGTTTGTTTGTTTGTTTGTTTGTTTTTAACCTGGTCAGTCACACTTGAGATTTGGATCAACGTCTCTGAGATTCTTATGGCTTTTTCCTCCTGGTTACCATATGATTACACCTTCCTCAAACATAACATCATTACAGCACCACTTTCAAGCCAGAGAGGATAGTAGGGAGGGAGAGTGGGGGAAGTCTCAGAAAGAAAAATGTTTCTCAGGAGCTCCCATCAGAATTCACATTAGATTGTAATACCCAGAACCAGGCAACATGTCCAAATATGATTTATCTCTGTAAAGAACAAGATTATCAGAACTTATTAGCACAGCACTAATCCTCTCCCCATGTCCCCAGCATGGCACTTTGGACTTCAAGTATTAAGGAGAAACTGGGAACACTCAGGAATATGCCTGGGTTCTTCAGAGAACCAATAGGACACGTGTGTGTGTGTGTGTGTGTGTGTGTGTGTGTGCACATGATAGTATGTGCGTAGGTGTGTGTGTATAAGTATGTATGTGTTTTAGTGTGTGTATGTTTGCATATGTGTGTGTATAAGTGTGCATATAGGAGTATGTTTGTGTGTGTGTATAAGTGTGTGTGTACGAGTTTGTGTATATAAGTGTGCATGGACATAAATGTGTATGTGTGAGGGGGGTTTCTGTGTGATCTTAAGAGTAGACCAGATGACTGTAAGTGGAGACAAGACCCAAGATGACAACAAGCTGTACACACAGCACAGGTGAAGCCTCATCTCCAGCCAGAGGCCAGAACCCTGAGAGCCAGGATAGCCAGTGGTGATGTCACCAAGCCCAGAGCTGCAAGACCGAGATCCAGGAGGAAAGAACTTGTTAGGGCAAGTCCATAGGGAAGATCAGAGCTGATGTTCCATGTCCAAGGTGACTAGGCCGGAGAGTTTCCTCTTATTCTGAGGAAGGTCAGTCTTAATTTTTTCCCCCTTTATTCAAGCTTTTGATTGTTTAACTCTTAGATGAGGCACACTCACATTATGGAGGGCAGTATGTGTGACTAGGTCTATTGGTAAATGCTAATTTTAATCTGAGATACCCTCACCAAAACACCAGAATAATGTTTGATCAAAATATCTGAGCAGCCTCTGGTTTAGTCACTAAAATAAATTACCATAGAAGTCTAGTTAGGAACTAATAAGTATGGAATATTGCTTTAAATGTAAGGAATATTGTTATATAATCCTTGTGTGTTTTTAATAACAATATATTACCAAGGATGAAGTATCTTGTTGAGGATAGAAGTAGTTTTTGGTGCCTTGGATATGTATTTCTCAATGCTTTCCTAGAGTTACCATTCCCTAGTCCCTAGTAATGTTCAAATACATGTTTCCTGCAGTAGCCCTAGTATGATCTTTTTTGTTCCTAGATGATATGTTGTTTATTCATGCTTCTGATCTACAGAATTAATGTCTGTCAGTATTTTAGATTGTACATTTATTGTACAAAAATTTCATAATTTTTTTATTGCATATGTATGCACGTGAACATGTTTATCTCTATCTTTCCCATCTGTGTAATTTTAAACATGATGTTTTATTTTACTTTTTTATTTAATATAAATGTTACTATAAATGTTTGTTAAAATGATCCATTTTGATCTTTTATGTTTTACCTTAGTTTTTTAAAAAAGATTTACTTATTATTATATCTAAGTACACTGTAGCTGTCTTCAGATGCACCAGAAGAGGGAGTCAGATCTTATTATGGATGTTTGTGAGCCATCATGTGGTTGCTGGGATTTGAACTCAGGACCTTTGGAAGAGCAGTTGGTGCTCTTAACCACTGAGCCATCTCTCTAGCCCTGTTTTCTCTTAGTTTTAATTCATAGTCATTATTTAATTTTAATCAGCTTAGAATTAGTTATGAAGTAAAGCATAATTTTCTTGATATTACTTGGTAAAGAGATTCACTGAATTGATGCATATCTGTTCTTTTTTTTTTTTACTTATAAATGTAATGGACTAATTTCATCTACCTCCTGTGTGTGTGTGTGTGTGTGTGTGTGTGTGTGTGTGTGTGTGTGTGTGTGTTTTAAAGCAAGACCTTCACAGGTGAGTCCTGGGTTTCTAGCTGGCATCTCACATCTGAGCAAGCATAGCTTACATGCCAGTGTCTTGGTTCATTTGAGGTGAAAGGGGCCATATGCTCAGTACCATGAGTTCAGATCTTAGGAAAAAGAGAGAGGAGAGGGGAGCAGACCCTATGAAAGCTCAAAGCAGGGAGACAAGCATAGGGAAGAGCTTGCCTCTGCAATTTTTACCATCCTCAGAAAGGCTGATACTTAAAGTAAACTCACTAGTGTCTTGATTTCACGAAATGTGAAAACATTTTCTATGAATTTCACCAATGAATGCAACTTTTGTTAAATATTTTTATGAGTTGTTTATAACTCTGAATGAATTTCAATAGTTTGTTTCAGCAATGAACTGAATTCCTATGGTGGCAAGTCTCTCTGAAAGCCAAAGGTGAATTAGCTGCTGTCCTCAACAAGGCAAGGAAACAAAATACAATAAATGAAAACACACCATCCGATAGTACATCGATAGAATGATTCTTGGCAGCCCCAGTTGACTGGACCATTCTGATAAGTGCAGCCCTAATTTTATGTTTTCCTCAGTAGCTTTGAGTGAATAATTGATTGATCATATATATATATATATATATATATATATATATATATATATATATATATGTGTGTGTGTGTGTGTGTGTGTGTGTATGTATATATATATACATACATATATACATATATATGTATGTATGTATATATATATATATATATATATATATATATATATATATTTACACATATATATATTCTATACATCTAGCTCACAAATAAAATTTTCTCATTCTGGAAACGTTCATCATAAACTATTCATTATAATTTAGAATGAGTTAAAAAAAGAGAATAAAATGAATATTTGAGAGCCGGGCGTGGTGGTGCATGCCTTTAATCCCAGCACTCGGGAGGCAGAGGCAGGCGGATTTCTGAGTTCAAGGCCAGCTTGGTCTACAAAGTGAGTTCCAAGACAGCCAGGGTGATACAGAGAAACCCTGTCTCGAAAAACAACAACTACAACAACAACAACAACAAATGAATATTTGTAAATTTTACTTTCCTTTAAATGAACAACTATTGCTAAAAATAAGCTTAGAAATAGTTGGGAGATCACATTGAAGTCTTGAGCTCTGCTGAGCTAGGGGAAGGTAGAGAAGGCTGTAACACTGGTGCGCCCGTATGCTGCTGAGCATATGGAAAGAGGATGCTGTCTGACTCCTGGAGTAACCTCTCCACTCTGCAGCTCTGTGTCCAGAGAGTTAGAATCTAGACAAACTAGCTACCTTGCCACTGCAAACGTGTCCCCACTGGCTCTTGTAAACTCAGCATAACCTTCCCTGGCCTCCAGAGTTATCTTGTGATAACAATAAATCCGAGTACAGAAGGCTAATAGGATGGGGTAGATTTTTTTCCATTACAACTTAAATTATATTTAATAGTGATCCCTTGAGAAGGAGGAGGGAAAGACTGTTCATCACCCAATTATTTTAAAAATGGATCTAAAGACATGGCAGGAAATTAGACCAGCCAGTTTGACATCAGCGAAATCTCAGAGCATTTTTAAAAGATCAAATGCTGGAACATTTAAAAAGCACAGCTTGAATGCAGTCAATTAAAGTAGCCTCAGAGTGTAGCTGGGAGATTTTACCAATGCATGTATACAGCATGGACAAGGATTCTGAGAGCATTGCTATAGAAAATGAGAAAAATATGAAAAAAATTATAAAACAGATTGTGGTTATTTGACATCACCTCCTTTTTGCATAATGAGTAAAAACATGGGATCCTGGAGGCAATAAATAAATAAATAAATAATGAATAAATAAATAATTAGCTCGACAACTTGAATTTATAGTTGTATGAAGTTGGGTATAAGTAAAATTCAATTTTAAATCCTTAGCAACTTTAGTTTATGCTTAGTTTATTATTCAGTAATACTAAGCTTTTCAAGCAAAAGGATCAGTCTGATCAAATCTGCTAAGCTTAGGCTTCTGAGTGTGCTAGGCAGACTCATCCGGTCTGTACAGTGTCCCTAACAAGGGCCGCAGCCACTGGCAGGGTTTCAGATGTTTATAACCCCGTGAAAGCGTAGGCGTGGATTTGGTGTATCTTGTTTTTCTCTATTTCAGCCCTAGTGATGGATTCTATTGTACTTCTCTAGTATTTTAGGGCCATGTCTTACTCTGATAATAAAGGTAATATTCTCCCGCAGACGGTCTCAAAAGCACTGATGGAGAAACTGCATTTAAAGCCCAGTGTTTACCACACTATTAGAAAATACTATCCTATTTTTCCTATTAGAGGAAAAAAAAAAGCCAAGCCTACTTACCTCAAACACACATGGAAAATGGCTTTCAAAAATAGATACTTGAAGAAAGCCATTTGGTTGGGGAATTAGAGGAGCTGAGAATGCCTTTTGTAGTAAGCTGCGATTGTGATGAAGGCTAGTATGAGCTGTGAGGTAGAGGACGCCATTGCTCCAGTTCTGTAGGGCCAGCCTTTTAGGAATAATGCACCCAATCTTTGCTATGGGATTTTGCATTTCTCCTTCCTAAATGGCAATATGTTATTTGCCACCATTCAACCTGGGCCTCACCAGATGGCTTGCCTGAACGCAGTAGAAGCGATAGTATGTCTGATTCTGAGACCAAGCCTTAGAGGCATTATGCATTTCATTATGTGTTTCATTCCTTCTATGCATTCACTGTGAAGAAACCACATTTTAGCTGTTGCCTTTTGGCACAGGTCCTGGGGTAGATGGAGTAGAGCAGAGACAGACCCATACGGGGCAAGGGGTGAGCAGAGCAACTGGATCATAGTGTGTTCAGAGATGGGCCCACAACATCTGCTCTACCCTTCCAGCCTCTTCAGCCTGCTATTCTTGCGTTTTCAACCATTTGTCTTGTCTAGTTTGAGGGCTAATAGAAAATGCAAATGTCACGTTTACACCGGAGCTTTTGATTTTCTTCCCTGTACACCCTAACTAGGTCTCTTCTTTATAAATGACAACTGTATTCTCTCAGTCCCTCAGTGTGAGGCCCCGAGACTTATCCATCCTTTGTTTCTTTTCTTCCACAGATGGAGAGATATGAAATAAATGTTGAAGTATGTTTTGTCTCTGGCTACTTCTCGTGTTCTCCATCACTGCTTTCCTGAGATGCTCCCCTTAGTTGTTTTTACTCTTCTTCCTCCTCCTCCTCCTCCTCCTCCTCCTNGCCATTACACCGCTCTATCACACGCTTTAGTTTTTGAGACGAAGTCTCTCACTGAACTTGACTCCAGGCTGTCAGCCGGCAAGTCTCAGCATGACCCTCCTATCTCTACCCCATCTGGTACTGGGGTTACAAGCATGGCTGTAGATACTCTATCTCTTATGTTGGGTGCTGGGACCCAAACTTCAGTTTTCCAGCATACACAGTGTTCCTACACACTGGACTACCATTTCTCCAGCTCTGCCTTGGGCTTTCTAAAGGAAGTTCGAAGTTCAACTCTGAAGTCAGTCAGATATTGCGCCTGCGCAGAGACAGAAGGTGAGAAAAAAATCAGAGGATTCTAGAGCTAGAAATATGATTTTATTTTAGGGCGAAGATAACACTTTTTCCAAAATAAAAAAAAAAAAAGACCCAAAAAACAAAAAAAACTTTTGGGAGCTGAGGGAAACGAAGCTGGCCAGGTAGGAGGTGGGGCTGTGCCTCAGGCTGTGCCCACTCTCCAGTTTCCTGGCATTTCAGTAGCACACCGTTGGGTGAAGAAGACTCTATATGTTATTTTAGCAGGAAAGTCTCTGCCAAGATCATGAAGGGAGTGAAAACTCCAGGAAATCTTGTAAAAGCAGCAAAAATGTCATATGCTTGGATTTCCGAGCAGCTGAGGCAAAGCTGCAGCACGTCTCTAGACCCAAACCTGAGGTTCCCACGCAAAGGTAGTGCTGAGGTGACAGATTTTCTAATATCGTGTTGAAATCGACTTGCTATCTCCACATACCCATGTACCAGTACCTTACAATATTGAGAGTTCTATAGGATTTTATGCTCCAGGAATATATTATACAATGAGAGAGAGAGAGAGAGAAGTTTCTAGGAAAGCAAATGTCTTCACTTTATTCTGCATTATTTTATGCTCGATAAACATAGAAAAGGGTTTAATTAGTATTTTCAGATGGTGAAAGAGGAACAAAAACAACGTGTTAAATAGCTATGCTGTGCTAGGCACAATTCTATAAGCTTCATCTATGTTTTCTGGCTGTACTGTATAAAATTTATATTGTGCATATAATTTTCATTAAGGATTAGGATACTGTATTTAGGAACCAGAGAGTGATTTTTAGGATTAATTACACACAAAGGCACATATAACCTTATCAGGCCACTTGAAACATGCAAGTCCTGACTGGTTTTTCTCAGTGCCAAATCAAAGGCATAGTAAGGAAGGTAAAATGCCTTATATTTAATAATGTGATGGCTTCCAGGGACTTGTCTATTATTTTTAATTTTAAAATTTAACTTATTTTATATGTGAGTACTGTACTTCATTCATTTCCATTCCTCACTCTCTCCTATTGAGGTGCTCTCTCTCCCCAACTCTCTCTCATGTGTGCACCTATGCATGTACAATAATAATGATAAAAGAAAAATAAGCCAATAATTTATATGTTATCCTTAAAGTTCCCCAACAATTTTTGTTGACATTTAAGCAGCATTACATATGAATCCTGGGTAATAAATATTCAGCTAAATATTTTTCCCCTAAGACAAGAGACTATAATTATTAATAGTTTCACCTAAGTTATTTTTCTTTCCCTTTTAGCTTTGATAACACAGAAGGCAAATAATGCACTCAGGACTCCTCAAGACAAACCTAACACACTAACTTTGATGAATTTGGGATAGTGAAGTATGGACTTAACCCTTGTCAGATGTGTTTGTAAGCTCCTCTCTCAAAAGTGTCTTGATTCCTAAGTTCATTAGCCCCCCACCCCCACCCCTGTAACCGCACAGTATATATGTGGTCTTTGCTAACAATGCTTTTGCATCAACGAAAGATCAGAAGTGAAGGCTTGATGGCTGCATGCCTTCAGCTGGATTTGCCTGCACTAGACATAGTACAGAAGCTGCTGGGGGGACAGTTGGAGGTGGGTGGGAAGTAGGGGGATAATTAGAGTCTCTTTACAGAGAGGGTTCCTTTGTGGAATGTTTGGCGAGTGGACTGTATTATTTCCTTCAACGTAATTGTGTTCCTCTGATTCTCTTCGTCTATTTCGGCTGTGTGCACTCATCACACTGCCTTTTCTTAAGTACTGGTGCAGTATTTAAAAATGAATTGAATCCTGAGCGTTTTCCTCTTTTTCTCTTCCTGGTAACTTCACAAATCTATTAAGCAGTTTATTACTCCCTAGGGGTTGAGTGATTTATCATCCTGACCCTGCTGGTCAGATTAGCAAAAATCTAACTCAGAATGAACAACTGTCTCTGGTTTTTTTTTTTTTTTTTTTTTTTTTTTGAGTGATGAGAGGAAAATTTTAAATAATGATTAGTGCTCTTAAAAAATGAAGAGAAACAAAACATTTTTCCTCCTTGACATTTGCTGTGGATTCCTACGAGCAGAAAATTTGTTTGTTTTTTGTTTTTGTCCTCTACTTTGAAAATATATTACTAATTCATGTGCTTCATCATAAATTACTCATACAAATTCCTGACAAACCTTCTGTTCTTTTATTTTGAATTTTGTATGGTCTCAGCTTTTCTAAATTTGTGGTAAAGAAACTTCAAAAATAGTTGGTAGTTTTGTTTATAAGTTATTCAATAGTGCTACTGACAATTTGTATTATGCCAAATTTCTTGGTACTTACAGAGATAAGAAAATCCACTTCACTTGCAAGAAGCAAGCATATGAGCAAAGCCATCCATCCCCATGTGCTGGGAAAGCAACAGAGACTCTGAAGAGCATAGTAGGGTTAAAGAGAAGGAGTCTGAGGGATGCTGCAAAGATAGGAGAGAATGCTCACATGAAGGAAGCCTTTTTATAGAGAAGACTATTATAACTCAAGGGAAACAGTCATGCTTGGGCCAGTCATACACATGAGTCTGGGTGAGATGAAGATGCTGCAGTTTGATGAACTCGGAATGAGTAGAGTGCAGTGATAATGGCAGAGTGGCATGTACAATCCATGTCATATTTAACTATTCATATTCATATAAAAGGGAAATTTCATGTTTAAACCACAGAACCTGGTAATGGCTTTCTAGGTAACTTTCCCTCTGTACCTTTTAATAAATTTGGGGGGTTTTATGTTTTGTTGTTTTTATAGTGAACATGTAATATTTCCATCATCTGATAATTCCTGTCTATAACAGTGGTTCTCAAACTATGAATAGCAACCCTTTTGGGGGTCGAATAATTCTTTCACAGGGGTTGCCTAAGATCATCAACATATCAGATATTTACATTATGATTCATAACAGTAGCAACAAAACTAATTTTATAGTTGTGGCTCACCATAACATGAGGAAGTGTATTAGGAAGGTTGAGAACCACCTGTCTTATTTCATTAAAGCCCATTAAACTTTAGTTGGAGGGAAATGGGGAAAGTCAGACAATTCAGTGGGTAAAGATGGCTACCGTGTGAGCCTGATGACCTCAGCTCAGTGTCCAGAATCTATATGGTAAAACCAACTTGTATAGGTTTTCCTCTGACCTCTACATATGTGTCATGCCACATGAATAGCCATGTACACACATCATATACTAAATGATAATTTTAAATAAAAATTAAAAATTAGATCATTTTCATTTGGAATTTCCATTAGCCATTACTGTTGGAGAAAGCCTGGTGCTTCTTAAACTATAATGTGCATCTGAGTCTCCCATGGGGCCTGAGGCTCTGCATTTCTCACAAACTCTAAGGTGTTTTCTACCTCTGGTTCCTGGCAGCATTTGAAATATCTGATTTTTAAGAAACAATATAAGCCCTCTTTGCTTTTTTTTTTCCTGTGCTGATTTTATTGTAGGTAGAAACACACATGAAACAGCAGACGTCTGAGAACACAAAACCGGAGCAGCCATTTTCAACTAATGAGTAAGCAGAGTCCATTCTCATCTGAACCAGAGAGGCTGAAGTTCTCTTGAATTCACATGGCCATTCTGGAGCACTATTCTTCTGATATAACTTTCCTCTCAAAATGGAATCTCAGTATGCTTTATTGGGCAGCCACCACTCTTTAAATCTTATCATTGGCTCTTCCTTAGAGCATCATATGATAACACCCTGGAGATATAATCAATTCTTGGTTACATACAAGTATTTTCTTAACTGTTTTACTACATTCAAACTGTTTTCTACTAATTTATATAGTTATTAAGATGTTAAAGAATAAATAAATAAACAAGTTTAGAGCAGACAAGATGGAGAGTTTTTCTCAGGAAGCATCTGATAACACTGGCAACAAGCTGGACCCCCCAAGTCAGATGCATCCTTGCCACATACACACAGGTGATTATGGAGTAGAGCCACTGTAATTTGGGTTTTGATAATTCAGCTAAAGGGCTAATTCTGGAAATTTCCCAACTATTCTTGCTTAATTAACTAAAGTTATATTTTGTGTTTATTGTTCTCATTATTGAGCTAATGAGCATAGCGACCAATCTTAATATTACTTCTTTTAGAATCTATATTTTCAGAACTAGCATAGTACATAGTTGTGGCAACATACCATTTATTTATTATCATTAATTCATTTATTTGGAGTCCTGCTAAAACTTGAGTTTCATTAACACAAGTAAGGTCTTACAGGAAGAAGTAGGACAGATGCAGGTTTGCAAAAGCTGAGTAAGCTCTGTGCACAGGATGATGTGGTTTCACAAACTACACCGTAACAAGTTATAGATTGGTGCATCTGAAAGGAGCAGGCAGTGAGGACCATGGGTTGGTGGGCCTCATCCATGTGTATACACAAAAGCACTTAATGGAGAGCAGAAATTACCATCTGAGGAGAATGAGGCTTTTGGTGATCAATGATCATTTGGTGAAAGAAAGAGAGCATGTTGGAGAAGTATGTGAACCTCCATTTTATTTGATTAAAAGTCAGATAGCCACTAATAGAGACAGTGCAACTGCTGATATTGCCACTAGAGTGAGGATATCTACCATGAACTTGTTTATGAAAATGTTGGGCCAGTTACTCCACAGAGAACCTTCAGGAGCCCCTTCAGTCTCACAGCTTTAGGATGAAACTGAGACCACTTCCAAGCATGGATAAAGAAGTCACAAGCACAAATGATAGGGCTCAAAGTAATGTGCCTAAGCTATCACCAACATAAAGATTTTAGTTCCTTGGTTTGAGTTAGGACAGACTTTTAATTTTTCTGCAGAGGAAAAGCTAGTGATTAGTTTTCAGATAAAGGGATAGTAAAAGATACAAAACCAAATATGGTTAACACAGTATTACTAGAGCAAGCCAGACTGGGTTAATGAAATTTCAAATGTAAAAATTATTGTGGTTTATATGCTTGGTATTATTCATTCCTATGAGGAATTATTCTACAACCAAATTTGATACTTGTGGTTTTATCATATTTTTAAAGAAAGACTTAAATTATGAAGAATGTTCAAATTCCACAAAACACACACCTGTCCTTGACATCATAACATGAAAGTCTTGATAGTAGTAGTTTTGTTTGGTTTGGTTTGGTTGTTTGTTTTAGCATTTTTTTAACACCATGGGAAAGCCTTAAGAAGTTGTCCTGGTGGATATCTCTGCAGCTTCAAAGATAACTGTTTCTTGAGGTATAACACTTCAAGGGGCTGTGGGCTGTTCTAGACATTCCCTTCATGCTAGCCAGAGCCCTGCTCTACTCTGTTTTGCACTTGTGAGTTTTTTTCTATCACCTGTAAGATCCAAGATGGCTTCCTTCTGGGCAAAGAGTACAGTGAGAGGAAGGAAGGAAACAGCTGGTAGATCACCTGATGTACATTGAAAGCAAATGCTGTGTGCCTATCTGCTCAACATGGCTTGAACCTGCAACCTGAGCTGAGATCCAAATGATTGTTCAAAAAGTGATGGATGCTTGTTTCATGGTCATGATGTCAAGCGCAAAGCTAAACATCCACAGACTGTTAGTTGGTTTGGCTAGACTTCAGTGTACATATGGGATTATGTGTTGCTACTGACCAAGCCCCGGGCCACGGTTCATGTGTTAGAAGGTTGGTTCTAGTGCAGCAGTGTTGAGATTGTAGACCTAGTGAGAGAGGAATTGGTTTTGGGTACCAGCTTTAAAGTATGAAGTATGATTCTTTTGGGATCCCGATTGGTTCCTAACAAAGTGGGTTGTCATAAGAAGTAAGATCTTTAAGCTTGTCCCCTAAAGCTGACTGGCTTTCTGGCATGCTTTGATAGCCCTACCTCTTATGTGAGTTCCTACACTGATGACATTTGCCACATTGTGATGTTTCCAGAAGTCAGCTCTCCTTCTCAACAACTAAGCAGTTGCTAGCACCATGCTGTTCAGTGGCTAGAACTATGAGTTAAATAAACCTCTTTTTTTAAAAAACAAAAAAAAAGAGAGGGCTGGAGGCTAGGTACAGCAACAACAGGGGTCCAGTCTTCTCTGTCGCTAGGAAGCAGGCAACCAGAGGGAAGATGGTTTACAAGGTCAAACAACTGGAATCAGTTCCCATGGAGAGCGTCTTTCCTAACAGATTTCTTCTGGGTAATAGCAGAATTTGTGGTTTTCTTTTTCAAAACTCTGCTTCAGCAAGATGTGAAGAAAAGAAGAGGTTATGGGAGCTCCTCTGATTCCAGATAAGATGATGGAAGAGGGTCACCACCAGGAAACCCTTCGTGAAGAATGGGTAGGATCAGTCACCTTTGCTGCCCCAGCCCTCCTTCAATGGCTGGTGGATGAGGAAGGTATGTCTGCTCTGAGAAGGAAGCCATCAAGAGGTGAAGAACGGCTCATGCAGGAGAAGATGGTGCATGTCCAAACAAGGATTGCTCTGTGTCCTCACAGATGAATGAGGTCATGCTGGGAATTTCCTCTGCAGGATCTGTCCTGACTGATAAACAGTTATATAAATGTACATGTTTGTCTCCTTATCTTTTTTGTATAGTTTACAAAAGTATTAATATAGTTTTAAGAAGTATATATTTTTAGGTTGCAAAACTTGATTCTTCATCTTTATATGATCATATCCAAAATCTTTGATCTAGAAGAAATAAAGGCCATGTATTTAAAAAAAAAGAAAAGAAAAGAAAAACAAAGGTATAACACAAGAAAACAAACCACTAAACACAGACAAATTTCCTTTAATGCAAAAATGACGGACTTTTCTCATTTAGAATCTCTAAAGTTGCCCTCATTAAACTTTGCATTTAAACTGTGGTAGACTCTTTATTAATTTCACTATTATTTCATATAGGTCATGTGTTGCAGTGAATCATAAGGATTTTTAAAAATAACATCCTAAAGTGTGTGTGTGTGTGTGTGTGTGTGTGTGTGTGTGTGTGTGTGTATGTGGACACACTGCTGTGTGTGGATATTAAAGGACAGCTGGTAGGTATCAGCTCTCTCCTAACACTAGTGTCCCAGGGATTAACCTTAGGCCACCAGGCTTGACAGCAGGCACTTTTATCCACCGGCCCAAATTTTTGTTCTGAGTTCAACTTCATCATTTATCTTTCCCCTAAGAACTCTATTACATTGGTCATGATCATGTGGAATTTGGATTTTTTTTTCAGAGTCCAATTTTGAAAGAGTATACATTAGACAACTGCACTTATTATATATTTTGCATCTGTAAGAGATTTTGAGTGACTTGTAATGTTTACAGGAGGCAAAGGAAAAAAAAAAAACCATAAACCTCAAAGGGAGAGAGGCAAATTCAGCAGCGATGCTATGAATGGAAACCAAGAGTCACAATGCAACTTTTCCCCAAAGGCAGGGTGTGTGGATGGATGGAAGTGGGCGCGAGGCACATGGGCTCTGCAGTCAGAGGGCTTGGTTTTCATCCCAGTTTGGATGCTCGCTGTTGCTCTGACCTTGGACGTGTAATGTGCCTCTTTAAACTTTGCTTTGTCTGAGACACAGGGCTCATAATAACCGTCTCCAGTGCCTGAGGTAAGCACCTAACGATGTCATGTTCCTTTTTATTATTTCATAAAAGATATGGAAATGTAATTCAGATGGACAGGTTATTATATACCACTTTTGAAAACCAAGGGCCATAACATTTGATTATTACCCAGGAAGGACATTGCTCTGGAAACGTTGCTGTCTGGCTTAAGGTCCAGCATATGAAACTTATGCATGAATAATGTCTGTCTTTGAGCAGACCCTCTGATGGATCTACTTTGTGAATGCTTTGAAACCTGGTCAACAGACTGCTTTTCAGTGCTAATGACAACAGACATTGCTTGCTAGATCCTGGCCCTGAGGTTTACCACAGTATGTCTGTGGCTGGGATGTTGCTGGAGCATTCCAAAGCGGTAAATCCTGCCAGCTGGACAATCAAGCCTGTGGTCCAGTGGTGTTAGCCAGGATGCAGTCAGTGAGTAAAGTCTCTATAGGAACTTACACTGGAGGACTGTGGGGGAAGCACCTGATGTGGCAGCTGCCTGGTCTTCCTCTAGTGAATGAGGTTCCAACAGTTGAGTTTAGGAGGGACATTGCAGATTTGAGCCACCTAATCCAATTTGCTTACCTTTCTACAGATAGGAATCTGCCTTTTAGAGTCTTGAGTTACTTGATGGCAGAGGTCAGCAGGTGCCAGAAAACACAGAGCTGCCCCGGGAGACAGTGCTCCAGGCACTTTGAGCTTCATGTTTCATCTTGCCCACGCGTGTTAGGGCACCAGTGGCAGCCAGCGGCTCGTCTGCTCTGCAGGCTTTGGAGCCAGGGAGGCTGCTGCCATCTCAGGACCATTTAATGGTTGCAACTGCTGTTGCTGTAGCCACAGAAATGGACTGGCTGTTGTTGTCAGACTGACAGAAGGGTGCAAACCCACCAGATTTTATACGTGCTTTCAACCTTAAACAACTATAGTGAGTGCTCTTTGGGCTAGGCTGAAAAGCTTAAGGAACTCCATTACAGAATTATCATGGCATCTTATGAAGGGGAAAGATGAGTCCAGCTGGGAGACTCCTTCCCTGATGGCTGCCGGTACTAGTGTGACTTCAGTGACTGCCTGACTGCCAGAGGTGTGTGTTGTGGGCTTGGACAGACATACTTTGCAAGACAGGAAACTGGAAGGGGCAGAGAGAAAAGCAACAGTAAAATGCCACCCATCAGTTTGCGTTTATTTTTTTGAAATTGTAAATCACACATAAAAAAAGAGAAATTGAAACATGAAGAGACAAAGACTTTGCTTATTTATTGCTGAGAGAGGGCTATTAAGATGCTGGGCTGTGTTTCCATGGCATTGTGGAGACATAAACAGAAAACACAGGCTAATGCATTCAGTTAGGCATAGATTTTAAAGTCTAATGTGCAATCTAAATATGTATCACATGTATTCTTGCTATTTATTTATCTATTCTATATCCACCGGTGAAGGGAGACGGCCTAACTAATGGGAGACTGTGATCCGTTTGTAAATATGCCTACGAATTCAAACCTTCACCATTTGACTGATGTCTGTGGCTTTGCTGTGTTCTCTGTTGCCGGAGGATCACTTGTTAATCTACCCTTGCCTCTTCCAGACTTTGGGTTGTAAAAGCAAATGCTTTAATCCACCTTCCAGGCAGGTAACCTAAAGGCAGGGAGGGAGTGAAGTGGGTGTGAAGCATGGTGAGTGGCAAGGATACAGGAGAGCACCAAAGCCTGCTCACTTGCTCCCTGTCTCTCTGTCTCTCTGTCTCTCTGTCTCTCTCTCTCTCACACACACCCACACCCACACACACACACACACACACACACACACACACACACACACACACGCACATGTGCTTTTTTCATGAGATCTGACACATTTTAAAGAGAATAAATCAATCTTCTATTTGAGATTTTACAGACTAAGAACATGCTGTTTTGTCCAAATACATTAAAGTAGGTAGACTCCCAGGAAAGCCAGGTTATGCAGTTTGTCTGGTCTGTTGACTTTGCTGTCAAACCTTTACCTTCCAGCTATGCAAACTGCCCACTGCATAGAATGAGTCGATGCCCAAGCAGAACCCAAATCCCTTATCGCCTCCCTGGCTGCTATGGCCCCATCTGCCTACCAAGTCTTCATAACTTCCAGCTTCCAGGTCCTTTTAGAAAAGCATCAAGTAGAGGGACAGAGAATCAAAATCGCAAATGTAGAGGGTAATATGGCACAAAGCTCCAAAGAAACAGGAGCAAGAATACAACTGGTGGAAGCCCAGCCAGGTCCATTCTGGTAGAGCCCAGGCTTATAATCAGGCTCCAAGAACTCATTGTCCAGGCAGCTAACCATACAACCAGTACTCATTAGGCTTAGGGAATGCATAGATTAATGGTTGCCAGCCTACAGTCAACTGATGCTATTAGGGTCTACCACAACTTTTAATTCCAGGAGTTGATCCATCATTTTTATATAGGGGTTTGGGAACAGAGTAGGCAAGGGAGCTGTGTTCTATGCTCTATTATAAGTAAGTCAAATGTTTCAAGGAGACTTGGTACCTTTGTTTCCAATACTCAGGTGTGAAGTAGATTTTTGGTATTTAGGTTTGTGGTTGGATATAGGCTGGGTCTGAAATACAGTCTAAGACTTCAGAGGTAGAAACACAATCTGTATTGCTTGCAATGAAATGCTAAATTAAAAGTTAATATTATCATGCATATAGCATGTTTCCTATATCTCTGAAAATAGAGTGGATTGCTTGAAAAGATATAAATAGATGAATTGAAAACTCAAAGAACTACCAGAAACCTTTCACTGGACTGCATTTTCTATTCTTTTTCTTGGCTTTTTGGCATGCCATAAGGGGCCACTGTTTTGGGCCTCTGCCGCCTTGGCTTGGCTTTCTTCAAGGCTGTTTTCACACTCTGGTTAGGAACTAGTGTTTCTTAGACTTAGGTTTGTATCTTCATCTTCATGATCATCACCATCATTATCACCAAAATCTACTAAATAGGAAACTCCTTCTTCTAGCTGCAAAGCAAATGTGTTTCTTTCTTGCCTCCTGGCCTGTCACAAAGGGGTCTGGTTTTCTGTGAAGACTGTCCCCCTGGTGCCTGTATCACAGCATGGTCAAATTACCTGCCAAGTGCTTGCTGTATAAATTATATCTGTCTGATGGAAGCTTTAATTCACATGCTTTTTTTTTTTTATATTTTCAAGGTTGAACTCCATAAATCCAAGTTTCTGACTGGGTTATGTCTGCTTTCATTTTTCCTTTTCTTCCTCTCAAGTTTAGTACTAAATCTTCAGAAGGAGAAGATACCACAAGAATGAATACTGTGCTTTGAGGCATCTCAATTAACGAATACTGAGTTAGCATGGGGTAGAGAGTAATATGTCATATAATACTACTGAGTTAGTCATTCAGATGAGCTGGCTTTTTAAACCTTGAAGGAAACTTTTGCCCTTAGGATTATTTTGTTCTGGTGCATATACTCGGGCACTTGCTATATAAGATATACCAACCTGGGGATTGTGTTTACAGATTATCATCTGCTATCACAGTGGAACTAGGAAATGATGAATGTTTACTTTGTGTCTGGCTTTAAGTTGGACAGAAACATAGTTTAACAAATAATCTTATCCCACAGAACCCAAACAGAGATTGGATTTCCAGATTAACTAATGGGCATCCAGGAATGAGGGGAAGTTGAGATTGGGACTGTTGAGTACTGGCAGACAGCCTGGGAATGGCTGTGAAAACAAAACAAAACAAAACAAAACAAACAAAACAAAACAACAGAATTGAACAGTACTTGGTACCTGATCCAGCAACCAATGTTTGGTCAAGAAGTGGTTCATAGGAAAGGATAGAAGAGACAAGGAGAGGATGGTTGTGAAGTCAACATTCAAACTAATGGCACTGCCTTGCATATAAACATCTTATTTCAAATTGTGTCCTATGAAGAGACTCTCTTGTACCCAAGGCCTCCGTTTCTTTAGCTTTTTTTTTTTCTGCTAGAGGGATATGTAAATTAGCCCCAGAAGCTTCAGTAAGTGAAGAGAGAGGAAGCCATGGGTGCTCCCAAGGTCTGGGGACCACTGGTATACCTGAATAGAGATCTGCTGGTTTTGTGAGCAGAAATGGGTCAGAATACTCTTCATGTCTTTGGTAATTCTCCATTTTCCCAGAATGCCTTGAGTGCATGTGGGTTACTTTTTCAGTCTGCACAGAGGCTGTCATTGAGACTGAAGGTAAAAGAGAGTTGATAAACTGAAATAAAGCTCTCTCCTGATCAAGAGGACACTATCAGTACTAAGAACAACAGCAGCAGCAATAGCCTCAAGGAGAGCAATGAGAGCGGGTGTTTGCTGAGGGTCGCTGTGTCCCAGGGACCTCACATACATTTATTTTCGCAGCTGCTAAACTGGTACTATTGAGTCCCCATCTTCTGTCTTCACTGAGTTGCTCTGGAACTTGAACAGGACACCAGGAGATGGCTGTTTTCTTACCCAAACTCTAAGTTGCTTGTCTTAAGAGTTTCCTTTTAGGTGATGGTGGCATTAAACTAAATAGTGTTTTGGTATGAACCAAACTCAGTTAGTAGAAGTAATAGCAGGTGGCATACCAAGCCTTCTCTATGATGGAGGGACTCAAGTTCTCCCAGTAATAGAGTGCTTATTTCCTTTGCTTGTCCTATGTACTTAAACTCCCCATTACCTCATTCTAATGAAATTAGCATAAAGCAGAGGACTCCAGGCAGGGCACCTGGGTGACAGAGGATACTCAGTATAGCTGAACTAAGAACGAGTTCTGAGTTCTCTATACTCTCTGCTTGCCTTTGCTCCTGACGAGCTTCCCTCTGGAGGGAAAGGATATAAACTGTAGCCCTGCCTTTCTGTTTAACTTTGTCTTCCTCCTCCCTGTTCCTACTCCAAGGACAGGGTGTCCCACTAAGTGTTTCCTGAGCAATCTGCTCTCCTCCCAAACCATAGATCTTCCTCTGATCAATACATAACTGTGATTCGATGATATAAGGACCTAATAGCATTCCTGCATCACAGATGAGATTTAGGGAGGTAGAGCCAACTGCTCAAGGTCATGCAGCGAGGAGGAAATAGAGGTAGACCTCTAACCCAAATCTGCAGACTCCCAAGACCAACCTTTGCCTAACTACGCTGGCTCTTCTAGCTATTGCAAAGGGGTCATAAAGGGCATTTGAGGAGTTGGGGTGATGCTCTCCTTCTATCATAAGGGCCTGGTCTGGATAGCTGCAGATGTGGAGCAGGCAATCCTGGAGTAAAATGGAGCTAATGTGGGCACTTTTCTCAATGCACTGATGTTTTATTTTCACCTTAAACTTTTTAAAAAAGAAAAGAAAAACACATTAAAACAAAGGATTGAGTTTAAATTAGAATTGGCTCTCATAAAATTGTCATCTGATATTAAATGTTTGTGGTGATTCTTACATTATTAATTGCTTTCAGTGAAAATTCAGGGGCACTACTCTTTCTGTGCATTTTTCTGGAGTATGAATGCAAAGCTTTCCTATTAAAATTATTGAAGAAAGGATAACGGAAGATATTACTCAATGGAAGAAGCACATGAAATACCTTCAACAGAAGAAACACTTGTATTTTACATGAGGGAAAACTCTGAAATATCAAACATTAAAAACAATGACCTCTCCCCATCTTTTCAAATGTATTGCATTCCATACTCACAGTATTTGAGAGTTTACCGTGTTTCATCCTACCATGTTAACATACTCTAAACGACATGGAGACACACAGACCTCCATCCAAGGCACCACCAGGCTGCCTTGGACATTGTGTAGTGTGGTATCTGCTTTCTGCTCTACTCAATATTTGCACTCTTTGTAAGATGTGCTATATGAGAATGGTATTTTAAAATTTCTATTATGAAACTAATGTATGGAAGCAGTTTTTTCCCTATTCTATTACTTCAAGCTCTTTATTTTTTTATTAGATATTTTTTAAATTTACATTTCAAATGCTATCCTGAAAGTTCCCTATACCCTCCCCCTGCCATGCTCCCCTACCCACTCACTCCCACTTCTTGGCCCTGGCATTCCCCTGTACTGGGGCATATGAAGTTTGTAAGACCAAGGGGTCTCTCTTCCCAATGATGGCCGACTAGGCCATCTTCTGCTACATATGCATCTAGAGACATGAGCTCTGGGGGTACTGGTTAGTTCATATTGTTCTTCCACCTAAAGGGTTGTAGGCCCCTTCAGCTCCTTGGGTGATTTCTCTAGCTCCTCCATTGGGGGCCCTGTGTTCCATCCTATAGATGACTATGGACATCTCCTTCTGTATTTACCAGACACTGGCATAGCCTCACTTGAGATAGTTATATCAGGGTCCTTTCAGCAAAATCTTGCTGGCATATGCAATAGTGTCTGGGTTTGGTGGCTGATTATGGGATGGATACCCGGGTGGGGTAGATGACAGCAGATGCTGGCGATGATGTGGAGAAAGAGGAACACTCCTCCATTGCTGGTGGGATTGCAACCTGGTACAACCACTCTGGAAATCAGTCTGGAGGTTCCTCAGACAATTGGACATAGTACTACCAGAAGATCCAGCAATACCTCTACTGGGCATATACCCAGAAGATGTTCCAACTGGTAATAAGAACACATGCTCCACTATGTTCAGAGCAGCCTTATTTATAATAGCCAGAAGCTGGAAAGAACCCAAATATCCCTCAACAGAGGAATGGATACAGAAAATGTGGTACATTTACACAATGGAGTACTACTCAGCTATTAAAAACAATGAATTTATGAAATTCTTGGGCAAATGGATGTATCAGGAGGATATCATCCTTAGTGAGGTAACCTAATCACAAAAGAAGTCACTTGATATGCACTCACTGATTAGTGGATATTAGCCCAGAAACCTAGAATACCCAAGATACAATTTACAAAACACAAGAAAATCGAGAAAAACGAAGACCAAAGTATGAATACTTCATTCTTTCTTAGAATAGAGAACAAAACATCCATGAAAGGAGTTACAGAGACAAAGATTGGAGCTAAGACGAAAGGATGGAAGCAGTTTTCTAGTTTCTTCTCCAACTGTCAAATTATTTCTCTCTTTCCTCTTCCTCTTCCTCTTCCTCTCCCTCCCTCTCTCTCACTTTCTCCCTCCCCCATCTCTCTCTGTATGTGTGCCTCTGTGTGTGTGTGTGTGTGTGTGTGTGTGTCTGTCTGTCTGTCTGTCTGTCTGTCTGTCTGTATCTCTGGGATTTTTCTTTTGGAGGATGCTAAAGGAGCACAGGAGTATTTGAAAACAGGTCCACAGAAGTCTGTTAGCCTGAGTCTCTTTTTAAGAACTTCTTAATCAATTCAAATGCTTATAGTTTTCATGCTCAAATTACTTTCTCCACTGACTGTGAGAAACAAATAAGACCTGCAGGTAGATGGGGTGATAATACTCTGGGTCCTTTTAGGTTGTCCTCTCTTCCTCAGCAGCAGACTGACTCACAGAAGTGGTAGGTGAGTGGCAGCCTGGGGCAGCCTGAATTCACCACTTAGTCTTGGGCTCTGCTACCCTCCCCATTGCCCAGAGGAATGCTATATGAAAACAGGGCACTATGTAATGATAGTTGCTTCCAGCAAGTCTGGAACTTCACGTGTACTTTTAAACCTATGCTGGGTTACCAGGGTACATGGGTTATCAAGGAATCAGCTGTTGATCTCAAAGTTCTGGGATCAGGACAAAAGAGACCATACAGGACCAACAGTCTCTTGTGGCCCTGTCAAATAGTTATGTACCTGTAGTAAAAAACCTGATGTATGGAGATGATGCTGTTTTAGGTAGATCTTTCTTGTTCTTAGTGTCTCACAAACAACAGAAAGTTCCTTGAGATTGGGGCTGAACAGAAGTGAAGGTGCATTGTGGAGATTCAAAACCTACTTTCTTTATTCACTTTAGACATTCCTATGCACTTGATATAACAACAACAAATCCCTAGTCTTTATGGTGTTTATGACATATAACAATGGGTGAGATAAAAATATTAACTAGTAAAATAATAGCAGTTATATAAAGTGATATAAATGAAATGAAAATGATGGAGATTGAGCCAGGAGAGTTGCTGATTTAGAGTAAGGGATGTATCCCTCAGCATTGGCAGACTCTGTGTGGTCCAGAAAGATCATGACCACCTGGTTGCTTTTATCAATCCATATTTCTCCCAGGTGTAGTGACATGCTCCTGTAGGCTGAGGCAAGAAGAATGAGAATTTCTGGCCCAACCTGAGCAGACCTTGTCTCAAAATCTAAGCAAAAGGGGAAATAGAAACTTTATGTAAATATAAAGAATCTTCAGAAAGAGTATCTTAGAGGAACTAGAATTCCCCGGGATAGTCTTATGCATCTACATTTTGAGATTCACTGAATTGGGTTATGAAGCAATTCTGGAAACCTAGTGCTAAGGACCACCACTGCCATCCTTAAAAACATTGCTGGGTGGACACAGGAACTAGAGAAAGATGAGAGGGTGTTTAACAATTAGTTGGAAAGAGTTTGCAAATAGCTGGTAAGTCAGGCCAGGAAGAACTATACACATTACTCCACAGGAAAACTGGCTTAAAGCAACACTATGAAAGTTGAGAGCTGATGGATAAGCTATCCTGTGATCTGCATTCCTGAAGTAGGTAGCAACAAGTACAAAGACCAGGAAGAAAAGATAAACAGCAGTCTCCCCTTTTCTTATTCCCAGGATGAAGAAGAAAAAAAAAGGTTATTGATCCTGGCAGCCTGAGGAAGACTTCTGTTTCTGTGTTAATTATTACTAATGACTATAGGGCTCACACCTAACACATGGTCTCATGCTTTCTAGCTGTCAGCACTCCAGTGCTAGCTGTATATCCTTGGGTTTCCTTTGAAAGTGATATGATTTAAAGAAATAATGTGATGTAGTAGAAAGTCCATACACCTTGCTTCAAGTCTTGTATGTGGGCATATTTAGTGATGTGTCTGGGATAGAGTAAGTTCTTTGAAACTTATTCCCTTTTCATCTGTACAGGAGATTATGAAATAAGGGCTCCAAGAAGCCTGATTAATACACTTTGTGGCATTTACATCTAATAGCAGACATAGAAGATACTGTGGCTTATGTCTAATAATGTACACAAAAGGTAATAAATAATGGTGCCAATTTAAAGTGGAAGAGATTTACTGAGTCTTGGGAATTGAAAAGCTTTCAGAGGTCCCCTAGTCCATTATTCCATTTAACTGGATCCTTAGAAATTTCTTTGAAGTTGGTTATATATTCACGCCTGAGACTCCAGTGACAAAAAGCTTGTCCTTTTATTTATTTATTTATTTATTTATTTATTTACTCAAATCCTTTCAATTCAGCATTTCCACAAATACATGTTTTCAGAAGACTAGTTAATCAACACGGAAACTCACACTTGAGGCAAATATGTGTTGTAAAGGTGAAAGAAATTTGCAAACTCCTAGTCTCAATGTTCTGCATGTTTACCTATCTGCTGTTTGTTTATTATAGAGCTTCCAAGACCCATTTTCAAAACCTTCATGGTTTTCTAGAAACATGCTGTGTTTTTCAGGTAATACTCCCTCTCAGGATGGTTTAGAGATCGGGTGTTTCTGCACACAGCTTACTTTGGAAAATAGTGAGAAATATTATATAACTTTTATTTACATTAACGAAAAGCTGCTAATATTTGGAAGCATTCCCTTTATTTCTGTTTTCCAGAAAAGAATTTCACCCCTGCCTTTGCTCAAAGGCCCGTGGACCCCATGCACAAATTAGAGATGAGGCATATCTGGGTGGCTTTTCCCTTTAGTATTAGAGACTTTAGCCTCTCATGCATGCAGATGGGTTACCAAGCAGCAGATGGGATGAATCTCCCTTGCTGGTATTTCCAATTAAACACTGAGAGGAGCACTTATCTGAAAGACAAGTAAGAGCATCACAAGAATCTTCCCTGAGTGCTTTTGATGCCTCTTGCCAGTCTGTCACCTGTCTGCAGGCAGCATTATGATATCATCTCGGAGTTCCAGATGAACAAAGCAGAAAAGGTAAATGTAAAGGGTTGGCTAAGACCACTGAGGGAGTCTAGGTGTCAGATCCCAGAATAAAAGACCACTGTGTCTGGCTCCTGTGGTCTCGGCTTGTGAAAAGAGCTTGGCTCTGAGAGGTCATTTGATGCTGTGAAGGGAAGATGAACCTTCTTCCTCCTATGACATCTTTGTGATGGGATCTTCTGATGTCTCCAAGCCCACATTAGTCATGTAATGAGAAAGTGCTGCTGTCATCAAAGGCTCTGGGGCAGTTATAAATAGTCTCTGAGCATTTGGAGCAATGAGAAATCCTTTTGAAAACATACATTCATGCCTGTGTCAAGGTTTTAAGGCTGTGATAAAAATTCCATGGCAAAAAGCAACTTGGGGAGAAGAGCATTTATTTCTTCTGACAACTCCTCGGTCACACACCATCAATGAGGGAAGGTCAGGGCAGGGACCTGATGGCAGGAACTAAAGCAGAGACCACGAAGAAATGCAGTCTGCCGGCTTGGTCCCCATGGCTTGCTCAGCCTTCGTTCTTTTTTTTTTTTTTTTTTTTTTGGTTTTTCGAGACAGGGTTTCTCTGTATAGCCCTGGCTGTCCTGGAACTCACTCTGTAGACCAGGCTGGCCTCGAACTCAGAAATCCACCTGCCTCTGCCTCCCGAGTGCTGGGACTAAAGGCGTGCGCCACCACGCCCGGCTTCAGCCTTCGTTCTTATACCATCCAGTACTACCTGCCTCAAAGTGTCACTACCCATGTTGGGACCACCCGCATCAGTCATTAATCAGGAAAAGCCCCACAGATTTGTCCATAAGCCTATTTTATAGAAAGCACTTTTTCATTTAAGAGGTTCTCTTCCCAGATATGTCTAGATTTGTGTCAAGTTTTCAGAAACCAATGGCACAATTTACTTTTATAATCTATCTTTGCAAATGATGAAGCATTATGGATATAATGTAAGGGACTTTAGAGGAATAGGAATCTCTTAGTGTCAGCTTAGCTGTATGCCACTAACAAGCTATGAGACTGAAGGCAAAATATTACCCACTCTGGAATCCTTCATAAAGCATGAGGGTTGACCAGGTAGCTCTTAGTTTTATTCCACATCTCTAGTAATATAAATTATTATGAAAATTTCTATACAAGGAATTGTTTTTCATTCATAAGTATATAAGAAATAATTTTATTTTACTAAAAATCAACTGAACTGTGAGTTTGTGCATATATCTAGCCTAGGAAAAGTTTGCTCTTAGACATTCCTAATATGGAAAACAAGGGTTCGACTTAGTGTCTTACTCAACATCAGAACAGCATGGAAACCACTGGTTATCAGGTGTGACCAGACATACATACAAGTGGGCACTGACATATAGCTAGCTGTATCCACCTATCTGCCAGTGGGTGCTTAGGGATTGCTGCTCTGATGTCATACTTAAAGCATAGGTCATTACATTGAAATTAAGGTTCAGTTTCTAGATACTGTTTTCCCTCATAGTTCATGAAGCCATGTCCTTTGTGGACACTTTTCCAAAAATTATCATAGAGAAAATCTGGCTCCTATAGATTTCTGTATTCTAACAATCTAGGAATCATCATATCGTATCCACAGCTGAGAAGTAGAGAACAATGAATTCATGCATCTGCTCAGCTCACTTTCTCCACTTATAGATCCAAGATTCCAGCAAGGATATGTTGGTGCCCATAGTGGATGAGTTCTTCCACCTCAATGAACTCAATTAAGAAAAGTGACTCAAGGTATGCCCAGAGGCCAGTCTCCCTGTTGAGTCTGGATATGTTGACAGCTAGCACTGACCATAACAACAGTGTTCCTCTCTCCATATATATATATATATATATATATATATATATATATATATATATATATATATATATATATATATGTATATATATATATGTTACTAAAAGTGGCAAAGAGTTAAGAAATCTTAGATCAAGAAATTAATATAAGAATATAATCATGATTGACACAAATATTATGTCTTTGACTAGTGAAATATTTTAAATGATTTATTAACAAATTTTATCTTATGTGCTAAGGCATATGCTATGTCTTTTAAATGTATCTCTTAGTAAGTACCAAAACCATGGGGTCAGTGGCCTTAGATACTTCTGTGTATCTATAAAGTCCTTATAGTCCTCCTCCACTTCCCAAGAGAATTGAAAACTTTTGTTTTTGTTGTTGATTGTTTGTTTTAAAGAACATACTTATGTTCCTTGAAAACCATGAATCAGAGGAAAGTATCATAAGATCCTTTAGGCATGGATGGCTGATGCTCCTGAATTTAGGGTAAAGTCACCCATGCAAGGGCTGCTCAACACTGGATTATGACACTGAGGAAAGTTGACTGGAAATGGGTTTCTGAACTTTTTAAAACTTTGAATATATTCCCTTCCCAACCACAGTTCCTCCCTTTACTTCTCCATCCTTCCATCCCTTCCTCCACAACTCTGAGATTTATTTCTTTTTCTCTGCCCACCAAGTCCAGTTTATTTTACTCACTTGTTCTTGGGAGAAGAACCTGTCCTAGTGTGTGGTCAGTCTATCAGAGGTCATATCTTTAAGGAAAACTGACTCTCTCACACCCAGCAGCTCTTGGGATTTTATGCTCTCCTCATATCTATACTGGGAGTTTGTCTGGCTGGAGTGTCCATGGGGGTTGTGTGAGCTGTCGCAACCACTGTGAGGTCATACACTCATCTTACCTGTTGTGGCTGAAAAACAGTTTCCTTGATGTTTTTACTTATCTCTTCCTCTCATAGTATGTCTGCCCCCTTGTATGTAATGATCCATGAGCTGTGTGTGTCTGTGCACATGCGCATGCATGTACGCATGAGTGTTTGGGAGGGTGAAGGGGTGAAATAAGAGACATTTGTGTTCTTTTTTCATTTTTTTTAAAATTATTATTATTTTACTTATTCACTTTATATCCTGCTCTCTGACCCCCTCCTGGACACCCCCCTCCCAGAATCCTTTTCCCCCCATGCTCCTTTCCCTTCTTTTTTGAGAGAGTGGGGGCCCCTGGGTATCCCCCTCGACCCTTACACATCACGTTTCATGTTCTTAAGAAGCTTGGAATTACCTAAGAATGGCTGTATATAGTGGGAGGTACATGTGACTCTGCCACTGTGAAGAACCAAGGCAACTAAAGAAAATACACAGTTCGAGCACAGTGATTGAAGAACTTTGGACATTAGCAAGTAAGTGATGGAAATCCTGAACAGCATAGAGAGTCAGAAAAGCAATCTAGAGACAAGAACTAAGCACGTTACAACTCTGGCTCCCTGGTGATATGGGAATGGTGCATCAAAACTACTGCTGAGGAAAAGAAAGTTCCAGCAACTCTAATCATAACCCAAACCAGCTGTTGTAACTGTAGGAAGACCCTAGAGTAACCACAAGCTGAAAATTCTCTGTGAGGACATAGCTGGTCTGAAAGCAACCACTCAGCTTCAAAGACAGAACTAACACTAACACTGGGCATCTTCCAATCTCATTAGCTTATAGAAGTCAAGTTACGCCAGCAGCCATGACTAAGGCTGCCATTTTGCCTTAGTAGCTAAACAGCTGACCACTAGCACTTACTAAGCTTTACCCCGAATGTACTTCAGTAGGAAGAAAACAGTTGCCTCAGCTTCCAACAACTTCAGAGCAATGGCTGCTATAGTCATTTAACCCATAGCCCTCCAGTGCCCAACTAGCAGGACCATGGAATGTCTCTGCCCCAGGCCAATGCCTTCAGATTGCTTTAAGTGCTTGAGAAGAGTCCTATCTGTGTCCTAAAACTCCAAGAATATGGTTGCCTGTGTTCTAAGTCTGATATTAATTACTGTGGACTTGCAAAAATTAGTGAAAGCCTTCCAGGTCCATGATTTGCTGCTAGTTCTAATTTACCATTGCCACTCAAGTTTTTCTGATCCAAAACTATAACTGCCTACAGCCCATGGGTCTATTAGTAGTTCCTGTGTGACTTAGAGGCATTCCCATTCATGTCCATATGCTCAAAAATCACAGACAGCTGCATTAAAAACCTAGGAATCACTTATGTTGAACCACAGGCACAAGGAACTGTCTCTCTCAAACCCAATACATTACCCAAAGGAGTATAAGCCTAACTAATACTTGCAAATGTCCCAGGGGAATTAGAAATAGTTGATCACAGAATTGGAACCTTAGTTCTATAGTAAAAGCTCTAGCAAGTGTGCTTGGCCCTTGGGCATGGACATCAATAAAGACAGAAGAAATCTAAGATAAAGGACAGCACTGGTTACATTTCCAGAGAACCTGAGTTTGGTTCTTAGTACCCACGTTTTTATTTATAACCCCTGTAACCCCAGTTATCGAGGCTCTGACACTCTCTTCTGGCCTCTGCAGGCACCAGGGATGTAAGGGATACATACATGCAAGAAAGATACCCATATACATAAAATAAAATTCAAATTAGAATAATTATGAAATCATATCAAACATTTTTTTCTGTGAGTGCAATAAAATTAGGAATCAATAGAAAGAATACTTGAGAGTCTATTAAAATACAATACAAAGAAATTAAACTGTTTACTTTTGAAGTAATTGATACTGTAAAAAGAATTCCAATGGTCACATTTTCATAGATGATATATTATTTATATACTCCCAAACACTGGCTAAAAGCTATTATACTAATAAGTGAATTCAGCTAAGTTACAGGACACAAACCCAACATACAAAAGTAGTAGCATTGTTGTATGCTAAGAGTGAATTATTTGAAATAGAAATCAAGAAACCATTCACATGTACAAAATCTACAGAGGTGATTAAAAATTTAGGGGTAAATTTAACCAAAGACATGAAAGCTCTCTGTAATGAAAACAATAAAATATTAATGAAAGAAATTGAAGAGGATACACACATACACACAAGAAACATTTTTAAAAATGTTCACATTATCCAAGCAAATTTACAAGTTCAATGAAAACCCTATTAAATTTCCAGTAGTTTTTTTTAACATTGGGAGTAAAACCAATCATCAACTGATATATGTCTGTATACATGTACATATATATGCATGTACATATATACATACATAACATATATAGACACACACATACACACACACACACATACAGGAATGACACCACAAAACCTGGAGGAGTCAAACCCATGAAGAGACTAGCAAACTAGAGGGGAGAGATAGTCAGGAGAAGAATGGACATATAACTATAATAACCTAAAACTCCTTCACACTGGCATAAAAGCAGACATAGCTGAACAAAACAGAGTTTAAGATTAAAACCTTGCATTCATAGGAAAAAAAGAGCATCTCAAAGAGAATTAGAGACTTTAAAATGAGGCTTGATTAAAGCCATGAGCCCAAAACAGAGGAGAAATATCCCAGGACATTGAATACATGTAGCTTATTATGATAAATTCCCAAATGCATAGGAAACAATGCAGATATGGACAAAAATAATTAAAGCAAATTGTTGATGTTTGGCTCACCAAAGAAAATAATTTAGGGAAAACCTACAGGGAATTACAAGGAACCGAAGTGAAAATAACCTGAAAAATCAGCAGATACCACTCACTTAGTTAATCAAAAATATTTATTTAACACAGCTAACATGCTAGAAACTGTGATCATTGCCACAGTTATAGTTGCCCCACATGTGTTTTGTAGTGAAGGAACAGAGATAAGGAAGTCCAGGCAATTTCTGTCAGGGGACTGCAGAGAGCATGGGCTCTAAGGACACCGTACACAGTCTTTCCTTAGGGGAAGTATAGCTTGATTAGAGTCCTACAAAGACAGTAAATGTCTGCCAGTCTGCACTCTCACTAGCAATGCGTATTTCCTTTCCCTGAATCCTCAGCAGCATTAATATTGGCCAGTTTGACAGGCATAAGATGAAATCTCAAAGTAATTTTAATTTGGGTTTCTTTGATAGCTAACAATGTTGAACATTTTCAAATTTCTTCAACAATTTTTGTCTTTGTTTGAGAACTCTGCTTGGCTCTATATTCCATTTTTAATTGAGTTATTTGTTTTCTTGATGTTAAGGTTTTGAGTTCTTTGTGTATTCTAGATACTACCCTCACATATATGATTGGAAAAGATTTTGTTGCTTTGCCTGAATGATGGTGTCCTTTGCTGTGCAGCAACTTTTTAGCTTCATGAGGTCCTACTTATTAATTGTTGGTGTTAATGCCTCTGCTATTGGGGTCTTATTCAGAAAGTCTTTTCCTGTGCCAAGAACTTCAAGCTGTCCCTACTTTCTCTGCTATCAGGTTCATGGAATCTGTTCTTCTGTTAAGGTCCTTGATTCATTTGGAGTTTAGGTTTGTCAAGGGTAGTAGGTATGAATCTATTTTCATTCTTTTATATGCTTCTGTCCATTTGACAAGAATAATTTTTGAAGATATTATCAATATGGAAATCAGTGTGGAAGTAACTAAAATAATCTGAAATAAGAGCTACCAGAAAATCCAACTATTCCATTTGTATACATATACCCAGAGGACTTTATATCCGCTACAGAAATACTTGCTCATCATGTACATTGCTGCTCTATTAATAATAGCCAGGAATTGGAAAAAGTCTAGATGCCCATCAACTGATGAACAGATAATGAAAATGTGCTATATTTGCATGATGGAATAATATTCAGTTATTAAGAAAAATGAAAATTTCAAGTAAGTGTATGAAGCTAGAAAAAAATCATCCGGAGTGAAGTTACCCAGACTCAGGAAGACAAACATTGTGTGTTTTTCCGTATGTGTAAATGTTGACTTTTAACCTTCAGATATGTGTGCTTTATTCAGAATGCCCACAGAGGTTAGGGAGCTAGTAAGAGACCAGTGGGGAAGAGAGAATCTTTCAAAGAAGGAGGAATAAAATTTAGTGTTATATAGGAATAAATGGGGAAACTGGACTAGAAGAATTAAATGGGGAGGGGGAGGGGAGAACAGGCTAAAGGATGGACTATGGGGAGATACAACTCATACTAAAGACCTTTTTGAAAATTCATATGGAAACCTACTATTATATAAGATTTTTTTTTGTGTGTAAAATATTTTAAATAGAGTCACTATATAAAGCACCAATTAAATATGTGTTACAAAGTAAAATCTTCTGTACAGGAATGAGTTATGTGTTTCTGAGCTGTTGGCTAAAGATAATCTTCAGTCTGACTCATCTATGCACCTACTACAACAGCTCCAACAGCAGCAAGATACTCTGGTTCAACAGCAGCACAAACGCTATAGGAATAACCATCAACCTTTGATTTATTTAAGGCCCACTATATGAGGTGGAAACTACTTGACACTGTTAATGAGATGAAGAACCTGAGATTAAATAAGTCATAGGTCCTAGGGGAAATCTTACGTTCTGTTAAATGAACATAGCAATAAAATGATTCTTAACGCTTCATTTCTCTAGCCATAGATCAGTCCATAACACAGCCCTCATCAGAGAAGCTTCCTCTTACAGTAAGTAGTAATCAACACAGAGACCCACAGCTGAACAATGCACAAGAGAGTGAGAGACTTTGGGACATTCAGTTCTAAAAGGCAGGTCTTCATCACACTCTTCTTTGAAGGTTAAGAGATCTATGAAGAAAAGGAGGCAGAAAGTTTTTAAGAACTAGTCTAGGTGGTAGTTGATTTCAAGGAAACCAAGCATTTCCCAGATACAACAAGGCTGACGCATATATAAACTCACACAGAGACTGAGTCATCAAGTGTAAGAGCCTGCACAAATTCATGCTAGACCAAATCCTAGCATGGAGAAAAACATCCCCTGCCCCAGCCAAGAAGTTACTTGCAATTGATACCTGCTAGGAGAGGAAAAATAGTTTTCTTCAATGGAGTGTCATTGACTGTATCTCCCACACTCCAGGGCAGGTCTCATGCTCAGGAGTAACAAAAAGCAGAATAGGATCTGTTTTTTTCTTTATGTGTCCTCTTCCTCTCTTTCTTTTCTTTTCTTTTCTTTTCTTTTCTTTTCTTTTCTTTTCTTTTCTTTCCTTTCCTTTTCTTTCTTTCTTTCTTTCTTTCTTTCTTTCTTTCTTTCTTTCTTTCTTTCTTTCTTTCTTTCTTTCTTTTCTCTTTCTTTCTTTCCTTTCTTTCTTTCTTTCTTTCTTTCTTTCTTTCTTTCTTTCTTTCTTTCTTTCTTTCTGAGAGGAAAGAACATGAAGTTGGTAGATAGGGAAGTGGGGAAGATCTGGAAGATATTGGGAGAGTGGAATAATATGATCAAAATATAGTGCCTGAAAATTTTTAAATAAAAGAATTAAATTAAGAGTTGGTCAGAGAGAATGCAAGAAAGGCAAGGCTAGAATTCAAGTGAAGACTATTCCTTGCAGAAATCTAGTGTCCTCAGTTGAGTATGGCCTATTCTGTATGACATAGCTAAGGAGGAAAGAGAATGGGACTTGTCAGAGGCGGTGAGACATGATGCTCGAAAGGAAAGTAGAGGCCAAAGTCTGAATCACCTTAGTTAATGTCTAAGAAGTTTGAATTTCACTCTAAGCACTGGAAGGATGTTTGGTTTAAAAAGTGAGTTATCTCCATTTTAGAAAGGACAGAGAGTGCATGACAGCAAAATGTAGTCAAGTTTTCCTAAAACTGGCCATGTAATAATACTTCAGCCATAAGATTGCTGTCATAATTACTCTGTTTTGTAACTATTATTGTTACACACACACACAAAAAAAAACAGGCATACATAGTACTTAGATGATTAGACATGAACCAACTATACTCTAATAAAATTTTATTAAAAATAATCAGGCATGGGCTAGAGAGATGGCTCAGCTGTTAAGAGCACTGACCATGTCTTCAAGATGTCCTGAATTCAATTCCCAGTAACCACATGGTGGCTCACAACCACTCCTAATGGAATCTGATGCCCTCTTCTGGTGTGTCTGAAGACAGCTATAGTGTATGCATATACATACAATAAATAAACAAATCTTTAGAAAAAAAATCAGGCATGGGCCGAATTCATTAGGCTATAGTTGCCTATATTGGGTTAGAAGAAGTGAAAATAAGGGTCTAACAGTCTTTTTTCTAGGCTCAGTGCTTGTATGTTCTTTGGTTGGTGATTCAGACTCTGAGACTCCCAAGGGTCCAGGTTAGTTGAGTCTGTTGTTCTTCCTGGGGAGTACCTATCCTCTTTATGGTCCACAACCTTTCATCCTATTCTTCCATAAGAGTCCCCAAACTCTATCTACTGTTTGTCTGTGGTTGTCTGTAACTGTCTGAGTCAACTGCTAGGTGGAGCCTCTCAGAAGACAGCTTGCTCCTGTCTGAAGAAATAGCAGAGTATCATTAATAGTGTTAGGTATTGGTGCCTGCCTGTGGAAGGAATCTCAAGTTTGGCCAGTTATTGGTTTGCCATTCCCTCAGTCTCTGCTCTATCCCTCATGCCTGTATTTCTTGTAGACAGAATAAACTTGTTCCCCCACACATATGTAGCGTGCAACTTGGTCTTCCTATGGGTCCTGAACCACTGGAGTGGGGACTATCCCAAAAGCTGCTGTCTATATGTGGTATATGTTCTAGCTGGGCTGCCTTGGTTGGACTCGATGGGAGAGGAAGCACCTAGCCTCCCAGAGACTTGAAGTGCCAGGGTGGTGGGATATACAAAGGGGGTGGGCCTACCATCTCAGAGGAGGTGAGGAGGAATGGAGGAAGGATTGTGGGAGGGGTAACCTGGAGGGGGGACTGAGTGGGGTATATAATGAATATGTTAAGTAGAAATAAATAAATAAGGAGACTTCTATAGTACATTCAAGCAGTGGTTATGTTTTATATGATATGATTCAAGAAAGAAGCAGGGAAGTGGATGATGCTTATATTTTAATAGTAATGTGTTAAAGCTTGAAAGAGGAGACAGTAAGAATGCGTTGAGGGAGGAAGGGCTCAGAAGTTAACAGAAATGGAAAGCATGATGAAGCAAAACATNAAAGAGGGAAGAGAGAGAGAGAGAGAGAGAGAGAGAGAGAGAGAGAGAGAGAGAGAGAGAGAGATGTAGGTTTTAAACATCACACCAGACATTAATTGGAACAATTTATTCCTATAAGAAGAGCGTCATCCAAGTGGAGAACTTTGGAAACCATGATCTAGCCTCACAGTGCATTGTTTTGTGGCAGATTCACGTGTTATGGAAATAAGTCCTTTTCCAGGCTTCCTCAGAGGGAAGTCAGTTGCAAAATGTACTTATTTGCTGAAAGTTTCTTGCTACCACCATATTTATAAGCAATCTTGTTCTTCTGTCCAACTAAAGTAACTATTTACAAGCAAATTTTTGGAAGTCCTGTGTAAACTCCATGTGGGTCAGATGCCAGGGCAGGCTTGTTTTGCCCACTTGTGATGAAAAAGCCATATAGGCATTCTTCTTGCTTTATCTCAGCAGAAGCTATCAACTTCTTCTTTACTGAATTATCTGAACAAGAAGGTGTGGGATTTTATCCTGTTTGGGCCCTTCTAACGTGCAAGGGAAACAGAGGAAGCTGGAGCAAAGATGGAGTTAGAATAGATATGTTAATTTGCATGTGAGGGAGGAAGTCTATAAATGACAGAGCATTTCACTGGCACTGTTTGTCAGTGTGCACAGACTCCGTTACTTTGTGCTATCCAATTATGTGCTACATTAATATTTTATGCACAGCACACTACATTTCATAGTGTCACTAAAATTAAATCTGACTCCCACAAACACTGGCAGCACACCAAGTCATGTAAAATGTGGCTGTAGTGCCACTCACAGGGGTCTTTGACATGCTGTAACCATCCCCAGTTCAAAGCATCAGAAGGCCATATTTCTCCCTATAATAATTTGATAACATAGATAATGTTTCAGACAGGATAGACTGGCTTTTCATCAAACCAGAGTTTAACATCTCTCTTCGTTTAATGTTCTGTCACCTAGGTGATATTCTTCAGGGACGATCAGGATAGGTTGAGCTAGGGCAGATGTAGTCTGTCTCCTCCTGGATTGGACACATCCCAGAGATGGGAGACGGTGAGAAAGTTTGAGAGCCCCACTTCAGCACAATAGTGAGGCTGTGAAACATTTGTAAGGCATTTTCTCTACTAGTGAAGGATGCTTTATATTTCATACTCAATATATGAACTCGTTCTCTGAGTATTAATGAAGCAGTATGAAATGACAGAGGAACTACAAAACACAGCAAAGAAAAGGAGCCCTTTGTCCTGGAGTCTAGAGGGAGCTTTCTGCCAGCAGAGAAGCAAGAATCCTAACATGTCTAACAACCACTAAAGACCTAGTCTCCTTCCCTGCTACAAAGCTGAAACATCCTAGAACTCTCATCAGAAATGATATGCATTAGAAAGAACAAGTATTAAACTCTTTACAAAACTCCCACAGCTCATGATTGTACCCTATCATATTATACTCACATCCAAGGCATTCTAGAGCCATCCTATAATCTCATTTATAATAAAAGAGAGAACAGAAAACAAACAAAAATTTCTTAGCAGCCCTTTGAAATAACGCTGGAAAGCAACCGAAATAGTATATGTGAAGCAGCAGTTACCAATTTCATTGCTATGTCAAAGTATTTGACAAAAGCAAATGAGCAAAAAGTAAGGGTTTGCCAGGCACTGGCATAGCCTCATACAAGACAGTTATATCAGGGTCTCTTCAGCAAACTCTTGCTGTCCTATGCAATAGTGTCTGGGTTTGGTGACTGATTATGGGATAGATATCTGGGTGGGGTAGTCTCTGGATAGTCCATCCTTCTGTCTTAGCTTCAAACTTTGTCTCTGTAACTCCTTTCATGGGTATTTTGTTCCCTATTCTAAGGAGGAATGAAGTATCCACACACTGGTCTTCCTTCTTGATTTTCTTGTGTTTTGCAAATTGTATCTTGGGTATTCTAAGATTCTGTGCTAATATCCGCTTATCAGTGAGTGCATATCTAGTGACTTCTTTTGTGATTGGGTTACCTCACTAAGGATGATACCCTCCAGATACATCCATTTGCCCAAGAATTTCATAAATTCATTGTTTTTAATAGCTGAGTAGTGGATGCTCACAGTCATCTATATGATGGAACACAGGGCCCCCAATGGAGAAGCTAGAGAAAGTACCCCAGGAGCTGAAGGTGTCTGCAACCCCAAAAGAGGAACAACAATATGAACTAACCAGAACCTCCAGAGCTCATGACTCTAGCTGCATATGTAGCAGAAAATGGCCTAGTCAGCCATCATTGGGAAGAGAGGCCCCTTGGTATTGCAAACTTTATATGCCCCAATACAGGGCAACGCCAGGGCCAAGAAGTGGGAGTGGGTGGGTAGGGGAGCAGGGTAGGGGGAGGGTATAGGGGACTTTCGGGATAGCATTTGAAATGTAAATTAAGAAAATATCTAATAAAAAATTAAAAAAGGAAGGGTTTGTTTGGCTTAGAGTCCAAGGGGACAGCCTATCACTGCAGGAATGTCATGGAGCAGGAACTGGAGGAAGCAGCTGGTCACATTGTGTCCACCAGTAAACACAGAGAGATGAGTACTTTTGCTTAGGTCCCTTTCTCCTTTCTATTCAGTCTAGGACTCAAGCCCATAGACTGGTTCCATCCAAAGTGAAGCTGAGTCTTCCCTCATCAATTAACCAAATCTAGCTAGTTCTACACAGACATACCTAGAAACGTGTCTCTTCAATGACTCTAGATCCTGTCTGGTTGGCAATCAATATTAACTATACCATTTATCTAATGAGAAGATACTTAATTACAATTGACTGTCTCTTAAGGAACCCATACCCAAAATTTTTTATTTATGTCTCGCTTTATTTCTGGGAAATTCTCTTCTATTGTCATGGGTAAAGTCTATTAAAATATCTTTAATAAAAAAAAGTCAGAAGCTGGGCGTGGTGGCACACGCCTTTAATCCTAGCACTTGGGAGGCAGAGGCAGGCGGATTTCTGAGTTCGAGACTAGCCTGGTCTACAAAGTAGTTCCAGGACAGCCAGAGCTACATAGAGAAACCCTGTCTTGAAAAACCAACCAACCAACAAACAAACAAAACAAAACAAAAAAAGTCAGATTCTGTTCTATACTGACTAGTCTAAAATTCTTGTTTTAAAGATTCACTTCACATTTTACTTATATGTATGTGTTTGTGTGGGCATGTGAATATAGATACCTAAAGAGAGGCCAGAAGGTTATTGTATCTCATGGGTGCAATGACATCCATGAGGTACATGTATCTGTGAACCTCACAACATGATTACTGAAAACAAACTGCAGCCCTCTGGAAGAGCATCACGTGCCCCTACCCATGGAGCCATCTCTTTAGCTCCACAAAATTCTTTTCTGCATAAGAACACCCACGTTTGCCCAAGGTCAGGTTCCTAGAATATTGAGGGATCTCCTCAGTCAGTTGAGGGTAACAGTGTGGAGCTGTGTCTTGGTCCCATGACTGCTCACACTATGAAGGAAAAACAGTGAAGCTGGGAAGATATTTTCCTTCTTTAATCATGTTGAACATGGTTAAAAATACAGTCAAAATGCCCCAAAGTCCAAAATTCTTTGGGTACCAACATGGTGCCTGAGCTCTTGTGATTGGTGTCAGTTAGAAAGCAAGTGTGCTACCTGCCTCTCACTCAGCATTTCTGAGGAACTAACTCTTGTAGCTACAATATAGAAAACATTTCATGCACAAAATTATTACAGATGTATAAAATTACCACCAAGCTATACACATAAGGTGCCTGCAAAATAACTCTGCAATTAGATTCATAGTCTATGTATGTACCTTGCTATGCATAAATACTCCATAATCCAAAACCATCAAAAACCTACAACACTTCAAGTTTTAATCACTTTATATAAGTCCATATTCTGCATTTAAATTCCTATTAACTAAGTACTTTCTAAGGGGTTTGACTTGTTTGTGTGTGTTAGTGGCCCACAAATAAATGATAGCTTACTTTGGATCTTGAGAGATCTTGCTTTTTACCTCTCAAAGCCAGCTGAGCTGGCATTCTTGTTCATGCATGACTCTGGTCACATTTGGAGGTTTGAAGACACAGGCCCAATAGAAAAGTTCACAAACTGTTAATAACTAATCTCCATCCTGTAGACATCTTCTGCGACACTTAGTAATACATGCTAACTTAAGTGTTCTTTATTGTTACTGCTGTTCATTTAAGGGATTATGATCAAAATTTCTTTCTCTCTCGTAATAATGTGTGTTGGTGTTTTGCCTGCATGAATGTCTGGGTGAAGGTGTTAGATCCCCTGGAACTGGAGTTACAGAGAATTGTGAACTGCCATGTGGGTGCTGGTAATTGAATCTGGGTGCTCTGGAAGAACAGCCATTGGTCTTAACCACAGAGCCATATCTCCAGGCCCCAAACTTTTCTCTTTTTCTAAATTGCATATGTATGGGAAAGACTTCATTCTAACATTTCCCACAAGAGCAAATGTCTGGATTCTGCTTTCTTGGGTCTTAGAAATACAACCTTTGGTCCTTCCAAAGGATAGGGGTTAGAAGCTGTAGAGGCACTGCCTATGACAATCTCTACATACATCCCATCTGCCCTACATCTGCCCTACAAGGGGTCATATGTGTCAGTATCTTATTCTTTCCAGAGTTCTCTTTATATATGAGGTTTTCTGTATGGCTGTCCTACAGAGGTAGCTATGGAATATGTAGATCTAAACTGCAGTATTGACCTGAGCATCCCACAGCTTGTACTATACCTATTTAGTCTTTTGACTTTCTCTCTCTCTCTCTCTCTCTCTCTCTCTCTCTCTCTCTCTCTGTGTGTGTGTGTGTGTAGCAGTGGGATTTGACACTGTCTACTCTTACTTTCACTGACTCTGTAAGCTCACAAAAGGTACTGTAATGAGGTCTCTGAGTAGCTTTTTTTGGTTAAGACAAACCTTGTCCTTGGTCCTTGACAGAGGCTTTGAAATGCCACTGGATCATGTCAGATAAATATGCTACATAATGCTTTTGAGGCTATTCTCATTTCTAAGTAGGCCTTGATTTTCTTCTACATGTTTACATTGGCTCCATAGATCTAATAATGGGAATGATAACCCACAGCTCTCTTCCACATTCTAGAATAGAGCATTACCTGATGGCTTTGTACTTCATGAGCTCATCCAAGCAATGGAAGACCTGGTAGACTCCTTTGGTTGGAAAAGGAAGATCCCAAACAATTAGTTCAATAGAGTGTCTAGATCTAAGCCCAGCCCTGGTTTTGATTCATCTAATTTCATTAATTCTTCACCTTTTAAGAAAGGGCTGATTCATTTAGTGTTTTAAAGTTGTTCATAAAATTTCATCTTAATTCTAATTGAAAATTTGATTTGTTAGTATTTGGTGAGACCTGTGAACCAGTATATCTTTAAATTTAATGATTGCTATAAATGTGCTTGAAAATATGTATTCTGTAGCTTTTTAATGTAGTGTTTGACATACATCTGTTAGGACAAGATTAATAATTATGTTGATCAAATCTATGATTTCATTAATTACTTTGCCTGCTGAGCCATTATTTATGAAGACAGAACATTAAGGCTCTTACATGGTTTTTTTTTTTTTTGATTCACTAATTTTCAGTAGCAATTTTTGTTTCTAGTTTTTATTGTGATTGTGATAGATACATACAATTTCAAAATGACATTTCCCAAAAACTTATGTCTTTTATTATTTATTTTAATTTTAATTTATGTCTTATCATACCTATGTGTTCTAATGTTTGGGCTTTCATGTTTATGCTAACAACACACCCACATCAGCTTTCCTTCAATGAGTATTTCCTGGGTATATATTTTCAACTAGAATTTTTTAAACAGTCGTTTTGTTGCTCAACACACAGTGAACTTTTTAATGATATGGTTTCTACTCTCACTATCGAATATACTTTGATGCACTTAACCACCACCAAAATGCAAACTCCAGGACAGAGTTAGAACTAGAAAAATGTGACTGTTCTAGCCTCTTTTCCACCTTCATTGAATGTGTCCTTGTCTTCTAGGGTTTAGCCATATTTACTCATGTTGAAAGCATGAAATCCAATGTGAAGCTCTGCAGCTTCTGTCCAGAATGGCTACTCTAGCTGGACAGAAGGTCACTGCATCCCTTGGCCTGTTATGTCAGTGTGTGATATTTTTTATATGTAATATTTATAAAATCATTTACATTTTAAGCAAACATGATTTAATACTGTGTATGTGTGTATGTATGTGTGTGTGTGTGTGTGTTTTGTTGGGATTCAGTCCCAAGACAAACAGCTGATATACATATTTACTGAATAGGGCAGACCTGGCCTCCAGGTTCCTCCAGCATTCCCCAGTCACTACCTGTTACAAGGCATGCCCTGAACTTTCCAGCCCAGGGGCCAGACTTCCCCTTCCCTCGAGGCTCTGTCTATACAATCCAGACATTTTGGTCTCTCCACTCCCTGTTTCTCTCTTTGCAGGCTCACTTTCTCTCTTTTTTATTTATCCTCTCCTTTGTATCCCTCCCCATGACAACTTCCCTGGCCTCCTTCCTTGGGACCGGTGAACTTGCCTGAGAAGGGCTTTCCACCAAAGCTGCCTTGATATCCCCTAATCTGGCCTGAATTAGCTCTTTACCTTCAGAGAAATAATTTATCGTGTGTGTGTGTGTGTGTGTGTGTGTGTGTGTGTGTGTGTGCTATGTGTATGTCTGTGTGTCTCTGTGTGTGTATGTATGGGTATGCAGGTATGTGTGTGTGGTTGCATGTGCCATGGAGCATGTGTGGTAGTCAACTTCCTGGAATCAGTTCTCTTCTTCTACTGTTATGTGGGTTCTGGTGTTGAGCTCAGGTGACAAGGCTTTTGCAGCTAGGTGACCTTCCCCTTTGAGCCATTTTGCCAGCTAGAATTTTCTTTTTAAGTCAAGTTTGAAACCTGGTATGGTGGCTCATGCTTTTGATCACACCAACCACCTCCCCCTGTTTCACCCAGGTTTAAGTTATGAATAGGCACACACCTTTTTGTTACTGCAGTTACTTTGTATGAAATCCTATCACCTTTTGTACAAAGCCAGATTCTATTCATTTTCTATCTATTTTCAGATCAATCAAGTACTATTCATTTTCCTCTTTTTCTTTAAGTTTCTAAGACATAATTTATGTTATTTTACTTTTACTTTTCAATTTATTTTTTTCCCCTTCGCTTTCAAGCTATTTAAAGAGAGATGTGGGAGAGGTTAGGTGACCTGGACTATGCCATAATGGAGACATTGTGATTACATCCTTTCTGATACTCCAAATGCTTTCTCACTGTACACAGCCTGCTTCTAGGTTGCATTGATTCGACCATACCAAATCACCAGGAAACAACTCTGACTGATTTAATTCTTCAACTCTTTGCCAACATTATTTGTTTAAAAGGCATTTATCTGCTGACACTTATTAGCTTATGGGTGGGGGGGAAAAGATGTATCAGAGAAAAGTTGAGGGTTTAAAAAAAATTATGAAAACAAATGTCCTCCTTCCTTACTCTACAACCCTCGGAGTTGCTGGCAGCCATTTTTCATTGGGAGATCATGTAGCTTGTAAGTGAAACTGGCACACAGAAGAGGAAAAAGTCAAAGATCTCCCCGTTCTCAAACTATTTGAGGACTCACTGTCTGGAGCTCAGAGGAACTTAACTCAGTACCTTTTCTAATTGGTTAGACAGGGTTGTCTTGAATTTCTGTAGTGTATAGTAATGAAGGATTCTAACTCCCCAAGCAAAAGACAAAGAGAGAAGAGAGGGCAGGGAAGGTGGGATATCATGTGCCTTCACTAACAGTGTAAGTCAACCCCATTTCAGAACTCAATATTTCATAGGGTTATATAAGTGGCTGCTAGCTTTGCCTTCCATTATCATTAATGTCCCAAACAACAAGCTCATAAAAAGAGAAGGTTTTGTGATAGCAGATAAGTGATCAGCTATTCACCCAACTCACTGCATTTGTAAGAGCTAAAGAAATCAGAGGGGGAAGGGGCTGAGTGCTTACTTTCAGTGCAACTGTATGGAAATGCTCTTAAAGAAGGCAAAAAGATAAAGTTGCCCTCATCATCCTTTCCCCGGCTCCAAGCAGGCTGGTATATAGACAGACAATTCCTACTCTGAAGACCTGAGAGAATTAAGTTCAGGCCTTAGACTTTGAGCCTCATACTAGGTTTATGGTTATGCAACAGTTAGGGGAAAGCTGAATCATTTCTACTAGTGAGCCAATGCCTAAGCCCTGAGCTGCTACAACTGTCGGGCCAATACTCTTCCAACTTTGGGCACCAGGAAAGCAAGACTCCACATACTGGGAGTAGGGTATATAAAGATTAATAGAAGATTTTGGCTTAGAGACCTATTCTAGGATCACCATGATGAGACCAAGCACCTGGCAGCAACTAGAAGTCCAAACAAAGGGCAGAGTTCACAGACAGAGGATCTAGATTGGTGGTAGCATCCACCTGATCATTGACAGGATGCATTTGAGTTTCGGTGTGCCTTATGTTACCTGCATTAGCAGTGTAATGCTAGCCTTAGTGGTCCATGGGCTTGACTTGGCAGCATCATGGTATGATACAGAAACCTGGAGATGCCTATATACAGTGACTACCTAGCTTCCAAGGCTTGACTGGAAGCCAGTAACTGTGACTAGGTCTAATCTTCCCATGATCCCAGATAGACTACTGTGGGACATGCTACTTTTTTTAGTTATTTATTTCGCTCTTCCTGAACGAATATACCATGAGTATATTTGGGATATGCCTGAGCTTGGAGTGCTGTATACTACTGAATCAGTGTCAACACATCAACACACCCTCAGCAAATCTGGACTGGAGCCACATATGTTCCTAAGGTTGTGGAAGTCTCTGTAGGCTTTGAGAAAGTTAGCCTGCTTACAATTCCTGGGAAGACAGTTACAAACAACCTAGACTGGAAAGGCTGGCACAACCAACGCACAGATGATGGTACACACCAGCAAGCAACAGATGCTTTCAGAAAACCAAGACCTGACCTAATTAGGGCCTGAAACTGACCATATAATAATCAGTAGGGGAGGCCTCTCAGGGAATTTAAAGTGTCTTTAAATGAGTTTGGGGAAAACACAAACATTGCAACAGTCTAATGGAGAAAATGTAAAGCAAAGAAAGCAATTAAACAATCAAAAGGATCCTTGAGCAGAAATTACACTCTGCAAAATAGAAAAAAAATGTGACAGAAAGCATCAGGAGCAGAAACAAATGGGAGAAATCAAGGGCTCAAGGACACACTCTTTGAAAATACACAGTTTGAGGGGGAAAAGGAAAAATAATGAGAATAATTTATGAGAAATTTTAGACCGTGTTAGGACAAGTGTGAATGATTAGAGTTCAAGGGGAGCTTGAACATGACCAAAGGGTAGACTGCTTATTCAAAGAAGTAATGCAGAGAACTTTTCAAACTCAGGGACGGATAAAAATACCCAGGCATTGGAAAGCCAAATCTCACCAGTCCAATTTAGCTTAAAGAAGCCTATCCTTAGGCATCGTGTAATCAAGCTCTCCACAGTGGAGACAAAGAAAATTCTAGAGGCTGAAGAGAGGAGAAACAAATGACACAGGAGTATTCCAGTTTACCTTAGAGCAGATTTCTTAGCTGAAACTCTACTGCCCAGGCAAGAAAAGAATAAATGGATCTCACTGCCCTGAAACACTGGGCCAAGAATACTGTTCCCAGCATTTCGAAATGAGGAAGACATAAATAAAGACGTTCCCACATGGTTTAGTTATTTTTCTGTCACTGTGATAAAATATCATGACCAAGGTAACTTACAGAAGGAAGAGTTTATGTGAGCTTTCAGTTCCAGAGGGATAAGAGTGCACCTTGGCAGGGAAGCTTGGCAGGATGCAGCAGTCAGGGCAGCAGGAGGCTGAGATCACTTCTCAAAATGCAAGCCAGAAGCAGAAAGAGTGAGCAGGAAATAGAGGGAGGCTGAACTTCTCAAAGCCCATCCACAGTGAAACACTTCCTCCAGCATGGTTGTACCACCCACACCTCCCCAACAGCACTGGCAACTGGGGACCAAGTGTTCAAACACCCCAGCCTAAGGGAGGGCATTTCTCATTCAAACCACCACACCATACCACACTAAGAAATGTAAAGTACCAACATAAAATAGGATATATATTGAATGGTAAAGGAAATTTATCAAATGAAGAGAAGGTGTTATTAATTTGTAAGAAGAAAACATGGGAAGGTTTAAAACTCACTGGTGAGAATAATTACAAAAACAACTTCATAGTTCCCTAATGTAATGGAAAATGAATGGAAAGTAAGCAGCTAAAATTCGGAGATAATTTGATGGAAAATTAACTTTATCATTAGTATATTTTCTTTTGTTCTTTCATTTGCTCATTTTGGTTATTTCTGTGGTCATATAAAATTGCAACACACATAGGTTGTTATAGTGCAAATTAATTTTAAGCTTCATAGGTATCATGAGGGAAACCTGTACAATAAAGACAACCCCAAAATTATAAGCAAGGAATCAAAACACACAACAATACCTTTCTGGTAAATTGATTAACCAGAAAGGAAGACTATATGGAAGAGAAAAAGGAAGAAAATGCCACAGAATAAGAGGAGTTACACCAGTGGCTTGTACTGTAAGATCAAGAATTGACAAATGTGACCTCATAAAATTGCAAAGCTTCTATAAGGCAAAGGACACTGTCAATAAGACAAAAAGGCAACCAACAGATTGGGAAAGGATCTTTACCAATCCTAAATCCAATAGAGGGCTAATATCCAGTATATACAAAGAACTCAAGAAGTTAGACACCAGAAAACCAAATAACCCTATTTAAAATGGGGTACAGAGATAAACAAAGAATTTTCAAGTGAGGAATATTGAATGGCTGAGAAGCACCTAAAGAAATGTTCAACATCCTTAGTCATCAGGAAAATGCAAATCAAAAAACCCCCAAGATTCCACTTCACCTAAGTCAGAATGTCTAAGAGTAAAAAAAAAAAAAGACTCAGGAGACAGCAAATGCTGGCGAGGATGTGGAGGAAGAGGAACACTTTTCCATTGCTGGTGGAATTTCAAGCCGATACAACCACTCTGGAAATTAGTTTGGTGGTTCCTCAGAAAATTGGTCATTGTACTACTGGAAGATCCAGCAATACCTCTCCTGGGCATATACCCAGAAGATGCTCCAACTTGTAATAAGGACAAATGCTCTACTATGTTCATATCAGCCTTATTTATAATAGCCAGAAGCTGGAAAGAACCCAGATGTCCCTCAATAGAGGAATGGACACAGAAAATGTGGTACATTTACACAATGGAGTACTACTCAGCTATTAAGACAATGAATTTATGAAATTCTTAGGAAAATAGATAGATCTGGAGGATATCATCCTAAGTGAAATAAGACAGTCACAAAAGAAGTCACATGATATGCACTCACTGATAAGTGGATATTAGCCCAGAAGCTCAGAATACCCAAGATACAATTTGCAAAACACATGAAACTCAAGAAGAAGGAAGACCAAAATGTAGATACTTTGATCCTTCTTAGAAGTGGGAACAAGAGCCAGCCAGGGCCTGCAGGGAGCCTTTCCCTGACTGTCTGGCCCCTGGAGCAATGTTATAAGATGAAACTGCTGTGAGCTCTGTAGAAACCCAGGTTGGAAAGAGAGGCCAGACAGGAAAAGTGACCAACTCTAGGAGACCAGCCCTTTAGACCAGACATCTGCTATAAGCACAGCTTACACTGTAGAGCTTTCTGAGTCACTCTCTCCTCAACCAAAATAAAGTGAGTAACCTTAAAAAAAAAAAAGAAGTGGGAACAAAATACCCATGGAAGGAGTTACAGAGAAAAAGTATGAAGCAGAGACTGAAGAAATGACTATCCAGAGACTGACCCACCTGGGGATCCATCCCATATACAACCACCAAACCCAAACACTATTATGGATGCCAACACGAGCTTGCTGACAGGAGCCTGACACAGCTGTCTACAGAGAGGCTCTGCCAGTGCTTGACAAATACAGAAGTGGATGCTCACAGCCATCCATTGGATGGAGCACAGGGTCCCCTGAAGGAGCTAGAGAAAGGACCCAAGGAGCTGAATGGGTTTGCAACCTCATAGGAGGAACAACAATATGAACTAATTGGTATTTCCAGAGCTCCCTGGGACTAAACCACCAACCAAAGAAAACACATGGTGGGACTCATGGCTCTAGCTGCATATGTAGCAGAGGATGGCCTAGTGGGACATCAATGTGGGGAGAGGCCTTTTGTCCTATGAAGGCTCTATGCCCCAGTGTGGGGGAATACCAGGGTCTAGCCATCAATGGGAGGAGAGTCCCTTGGTCCTGTGAAGGTTCTATGCCCCAGTATAGGAGAATGCCAGGGCCAGGAAGCAGGAGTGGGTGGGTTGGTGAGCAGGGGGAAGGGGGAGGGGATAGAGTGTTTTTGGAGGGGAACTAGGAAAGGAGATAACATTTGAAATGTAAATAAATAAAATAGCAAAGAAAAAGATGGAAGAAAGAAAAAAAAAAGAGAGAGAGGAGTTACATACCACTTGGCCAATATTCTGTTCCTGGTTCGCATGAGGGACTAGAATCTTTTTCCTACTTGCAGTCATCCTGGCTTCAATTCTTTTTTCATACAATAGCATAATTATGATACCAAGTTATAGATGTTGGAAAGAGAGCTCAGTGATTAAGAACACTGGTTGCTTTTTCAGAAGACCAAGTTTTAATTCCCCAAGTCCAATTCTCAGTTCCCACATGGTGGCTCACAACAGTCTATAACTCCAGACCAAAAGATCTGACACCATGTCTGGCCTCTGCAGGTACTGCCTGCATGATGCATAAATGTGCATGCAAGCAAAAACCTCCACATGTAAATTTTTAAATGAATTATACCAAATTATAGAGTCTCTCCTGGTAGCAATGTACAACTATGTACAGTTTTCTGAAACCCTGAACCAAATTATGTAACATGACCCCAAGTGCCATGAAGTCTTTCCCAGTGACTTCTTACTGGCATACAAGTTTTTCATGAAGTATAATCCCCATCAGAAATGAGGATCCAACACAATGGTTCAACCACAAGAGTGTTCCTGTCAATCTTTGGCAAAGGAGTACTGATAATCTTATTTACACTCTGATTTGGGGGAAATCATAAAGGTAACCTGCTGTTCTCAATAAATTAATCATTATTTTGAAAACACACACAGGATTTTAGTTGATGCCATGAAATAGATTCCTATCATACACTTTACCTGAATAAATGATAATGATTTCAGCTTAGCTTCTAAAACGTCTCTGAAGGAAGTATGTTCAATAGGTCATTTGAAAGATTTTTGTGACTGTTAACCCATTTTTTTTCTCATAGTTACTCTTTCAAATGCCTTCTACAAACACATTACTGTTAATGTTAGATGATCCAAACATGAAAGGATTTAATTCAGGTTATCTCCCAGTGTTTTTTCCACAATAACAACTAGATGCATTCACTCCCAGGCTAGAAAAGATGAGCTGCGGTTTGTGTTCAAACCCTTAACCTGCATATTTCAATTCCCACCTAGGACTATTCTAGGTCACCTATCTCTACGCTCCCTTTTGCCCCCCTTTACTTTGCAATCATAGCCATGACTATGCTGGCAGAGTGAGGCAGGTGTGAAGGCTTGTGATGATGCTGACACATAGATGGGAAATACAGACACAGGCAAAAAATATGAATCTTACTTTAAAGTAAAATTGAGAAAGAGTTAAACAGACATACAGTCAGTGAAGGACAGTCTCTGTCTGCAGCCAAGCTTTCTACTCCCTGTAGTAATTCTGTGGACCCAGTCTTTGTGTGTTTTGAAAACATTCCTTACATCTCAGGCAGAATACCCCAAATCTGATACTTTACCTATAGTCACTGCTTGAATTACCTAAAGAAGGGAAGGAAGTATAATTATTAAACCAATTGGGTAGGTTTATATTTATACTTCAAGTCATTATAATTACATACCTTTCTTTTAAAACATATTAGAAATTTGGTGCTGGTCAGTTGCCTCACAATAGTAAATAATGATTTATTTTTGTCCACATTATAATTTCACCCTCTTTAATCATTACGAGCTCATGGCCTTTCACAGGTTGCCAGCACTAATCAGCTATGGACGTGCAGCTCTTATTAAAGCAGTCTCTGTAACGAGATTTCCCAGCCTTGCTTTGATTTCTTCCATTTAAGAATATTTTAAGAGGCCAGGTTCATTTTAATGGGGTATAGAGACCAAAGTCCAGGTGCTTGTATCTGCATTAAGCATTTTTCCATGGGTTTCAGGTCACTGCAGAGTGAATCAGAGGCTATTAATATGACATAATATTAGACCTTTAAATAACAATCCTCCATTTGCAATTTCTTAAGCCTCTTTTCTTGATCAACTCTGGGAGTCCATTAGTTTTCCTTATTATTTTTCCCCTTTCCTCTAAGTTTGATGTTATGCAAGGAGATTAGAGGCTGTATCTGAAAGCACATTCACTTGCATAACACTATTCTAAATTAAGTTTTTTTCCCAGTGTTCCCTGACAGAACACTGGGGAAAAAAAAGCAGCATTATGTATCTTTTAAAAACCCTGCTTGCAAAGATCTGTGATGATCAGACACAACATACATAAAAGTCTAGGCCATGATACTATAGGAATGCCTAATTGTAAACATTAATGCTAAAAATAATTTAGATAGTAAAGTATTCTCATTTCTCACGGTTTTGAGGTAGGAAAACAATAAGAGTTAGCCTAGACTATTTTGTGGCTTTATTAAGATATAATTCTTTTGTTATTGTTCCTGAGTATCATGGATATTCTCATTGCAAACTCATTCTATAGCTGAGGATGACCTTAAGCACCTGGTCCTCTTTCTTATACCAAATAGACACACACACACACACACACACACACATATATATATATATTTACACACACACAAACACACAAATTCAGTGGCTCTTAGTATCAGAGAGTTGTACAGTCATCATGGAGACACATGTTAGAACATGTAATTATCTCACAATAGAACCTTAGAACTCTTGGCATTTACCTTCCATTGCTCACTCCTAGAAACCTCAGCCCTCAGCCCTGGCCATGTACTCAAAATTCATATATAAGTCACCAGTTCTGGGCATGTCATATAAGTGTGACTGTACACTTAATATATTTTAAGTGTCAGCCATTTGATTGCATAAATCTTTGTTTCATGACTGAATCATATTAATTGTATGGATATTAGATATTTAAGATATTTATTTATAGGTTTAGGTTGGCTACACCTTTTTTTTTTTAAGGATAGGATCTCACTATATAGCTCTGGCTGATCTGAAACTTGGAGATCTCCCTGCTTCTCTGCCTTTTTGAGTGCTGGGATTAAAGGCATGCACCACCACACCTCCCTATGTCTACACTTTTTGTTTATTGTGAATAATGATGCTATAGCCATCCATGTATATTTGTTTTGTTGTGACATAAGTTTCCAGTGTTCTTGGGTATGTGTGATCATTTTTAATTGTCAGCTTGACACAATCTAGATTTCCTAGGAAGGGATTATCCATCAGGAACTGTCTAGATTAGATTGACTTTTATGCCTTTCTATGAGAGAGTATCTTGATTAAATTGATGAAAAGGTTACCCACTGTGGGCAGCCTTCCATAGGTTTGGATCCTGGACTATGTATGAATAGAAAAACTAAGCTGAGTATAGGCATACATGCATTAATTTCTGTCTTCTCTTTACTGTGGATGTGACTTATCACTTCCAGTTCCTCCCTGATTTACTTTCAGTGATGGACTGGAGCCTAGAAGTGTAAGGCAAACATAACCTTTCCTTCTTAAAGTTGTTTTTGTCAGAGTATTTTACCACAGCAACAGAAATTAAATTAACACAGTATGTATACTCAGGAGTGTGGTTTCTGGGTCTTGCTCTACTTAACTTTCTGAACAGCTGCCAGATTCTTTTTAACATGACCACTTTCCATTTGTCTGAGGGGGATTTTACTGTCCTACAGCTATCTACTCTGTGATACAGATGTGGATACATTGTTGTGTTACTATTACCTGGAAGAGCTGATGTAAATGTACAATAAGCACATGAACACATCTAGTGAAAAAAAATCTAGTATAACTCTTAGGGCTCTGTTTTCCATCACACCTAAGAGACCTGTATGGTACCTACCTGACATCAGATTCCTCCCTTGATTTACTGAGTAAGGACTAGAAGGAATAAGTGAACAAATCTAGAATGACTCTATGATTGACATTAAGTGGAAGAAGGACCAGATTCAGGAGGGAAGAGGACTGAGTAAGGACTGAAGGAAGCTCAGACAGGAATGGATGCTCTCTTTGGAAATTGTGTTGCCTAAGTATACCTTTACAACTTTGTTTTCCCTTGAAGATAATAAAATCCCACCACCTTGTCTTTTAATGAATCTTACTTTTCTAATAAGCATCTCATGTCTTACATTAGTTTGGAAACATCCACATTTCTATCCTTCTTGGCTCTAAAAGGGTCTACAGGGCTCTGGGAGTGTCAGGAACCAGTATGACTGCACTTCTTCAGTAGCTACACATCATGTCTGTACATTCAAGTAGGAGTTTACTCAGTATGGCAGGCATCTTTAGGGTCAAATTCTTACAAACTTGGGAGCTGAAGAAAACAAGCCTTTAAAAGCCCTGATGGCACCTTCAAAACTGTTCTTGTCTCAGGGAAAACTCTCTGGAGAATCCTATGAAGAACCAGCCCAGGCTACTATTCTTTTTTTTTTTTTTTAATTTTTTCTCTTTATTAGATATTTTCTTCATTTACATTTCAAATGTTATCCAGAAATTTCCCCTTACCCTCCCGCATCCCCGCCTTGCTCCCCTACCCACCCCCTCCCACATAATGGCCCTGGCGTTCCCCTGTACTGGGGCATATAAAGTCTGTATGACCAAGGGGCCTCTCCTCCCAATGATGGCCAACTAGGCCATCCTCTTCTATATATGCAGCTAGAGACATGAGCTCAGGGGAAACTAGTTAGTTCATGTTATTCTTCCACCTATAGGGTTGAAGACCCCTTCAGCTCCTTGGGTACTTTCTCTAGCTCCTTCCTTGGGAGTCCTGTGTTCCAACTAATAGCTGACTGTGAGCAACCACTTTCGTGTTTGCCAGGCACTGGTATAGCCTCCCACGAGACAGCTATACCAGGTCCCTTTCAGCATTATCTTGCTGGCATATGCTATAGTGTTTATTTTGGTGGCTGATTATGGGAAGGATCCCTGGCAGCCACCATCACTGGTTGGTCCATCCTTTTGATTCAGCTTCACACATGATCTCTGTAACTCCTTCAGTGTGTGCTTTGTTCTTAATTCTAGGAAGGGGCACAGAGACAACATTTTGAACTTCATTCTTCTTGAGATTCATGTGTTTAATAAATTGTATCTTGGGTAGTCTAGGCTTCTGGGCTAGTATCCACATATCAGTGAGTACATGTTATGTGAGTTCTTTTGTGATTGGGTTACCTCACTCAGGATGACACCCTCCAGATCCATCCATTTGCCTAGGAATTTCATATATTCATTGTTTCTAATCCAGCTTTTGTTCTCTTTTGAACACGGCTCTAAGACTTTAAATCGAGCATGCTCAGGGTTGTTCAGCTCTCCATATACTAACTTATGATATATATTGGTATTGTAATACATTGTACTTAGTTATATAGGGACTGCCTGTTAAAGTTATTTTAATGCGTAATATATTTCCCTCAGGACCTTTCCTGTTACTATTTGCATTCACTTTTGAGAGGATGTCTAGCTCATAGGCAGAGCACTTCCCTGGTGTTCACGAGACCTGTGCATGATCACCAACACCATAAAGCAAAAGAAAGAAAGAAGAATCCGAATGAGCATGGCTGAAAAGAAAGGCACTTAGCAAGAGGCCTGAATAGAGCCCCAGCACACAATGCCGCCACGATGACAGCAATGGCAAGGGACACAGTATTGCAATGAGAAAGACTCAGAGAAAAGTCTAGAAGTCAGCATAAAGCAGAGTCACCCAAATCAGCATGGGATATGTCAGTTGCAGCCGTATCCCCTGCTCCCTTGCCAGTCAGAAGTAGGGGTGGGTGAGGGACAGAACAGGAGTGAGAAAGTTACTGTGACCTCAATCACAGCAGATTGCCTGCACCTCCAACTGAAGGAGAATTATACAGTCCTCGCAGACTTCATAAACTGGTGTGGGCAGCCAAGAAGATAAAGAACAATTGCTTTGCTCTAAAGAAGGAACTCATGCCCCCAAAGCCAATGTGCAACAGCAGCGTCTGCTAAACATTTTCCTGCTCTGAGGCAAGCATGGGCCCCTGGTATTGCTAGAAACCTTGAGCCTGTGTTTGCCCCACAAGATAGAAAAATGCCTACCTCCCCAAGGTCCTGCAGGTTCAAATTCAAAGAATGCCATAGACTCAAGCAGAATACCAAAGTCTGATTAGTATTTGCTCCACTAGAAGAAAATAAAGCTCTACTCCTAAGCTCACAATCTTGGGACAGAGGCAGCTGTAATGCAGCATCATCCTCTCTCATGTCTTCAAAACTGAGGAATGTCCCAACTACAATTCCACGCTTCAGATGCACAAACACAACAAACAGTTGCTTAGGCTCAGAAACAAATGAGCTTACCAGGTAACATGTTTCTTCCAACCACCTGTATTGGATCTGTAGGAACAAGGAGCTCTTCCTCCCAGCCATGGTGTGGAACTGTAACCACTAGTGCAAACTGTCACAACAACAGCTGTGTCAGTCTCTCAGATCTGTGAAAAAGTTTCTGGAACCCTTTAGCATCAGGATGGGAACTATCAGTGCTTCAAATCTAGTGTTAGCTACACTTGCCCCACAACAACAAGGGAAGGTCTTAGCCACAGCTTAGGACTACTGTTCTGGTAGATATGTCCTGCAGTTCCAGAGCCATGATTACCAACAGCAAGAGCCTTGCTCTCCTCATCCCCTGCTACTCATGAGCTAGCATTATTATTCATGTCCTAATACTCTGGGACTTCAGAGACAGAAGGTGAAGGCTCCAATCTACCATACTCAACTCATAAAAGCTAGATAAGATGACAATCAAACCCTGAACCTCTAGGATCATGTATACCCACATTACAGTCTAGAATTGCCTGTGTATGCCCCAGAGGTTCTACAGCAGACATTCTCAACTTGAGGCTCACAAACCCTTCAAGGATGAAATGGCCCTTTCACACTGGTTGCCTAAAACCTTTAGAAAACACAGATATTTACATTACAATTCATAACAGTAGAAAATTTAGATTTATGAAGTAGCAGTGAAAATAATTTTATGGTTAGGGGTCACCAAAACATGAGGAACTGTATTAAAGAGCCACAACATTAGGAAGGTTGAGACCACTAGAGGCTCTAGAGAGTCTTCTTCATAGCATTTAGACTGGGTACAACATCCGTTGGCATAAAACTTCTTGGTACTACTTACAGGTTTCCTTGAGTCTGGATACAGCGTGATGTGGATTCCTAAAATCTGGAAGAGTCACTACCAATGCTATAAGCCTGAAATCATCCCACAGGACCTGGGCAAAGATTCCCCTCTACACCCTGTACTTCAAGTCTGTGGCTGACAGTGTCACAGAAACCAGGTTGACTTTGCTTGTCCTGCAGGTCCTCAGTAAAATCCCATCCTATCTTGTGGATCCAGAATTGATGGGACAGCAGGCCCAAACACCATCTCCCACATTTACTATAAAGATTCTGGTGATGGTCTCATTTATATATCATGGGCTGGGGACTATAGCTGGTTCTTAGTAATCCTATGAATCACCTGTGGATGGCCGATGGACAGACTCTTCATGGTCTGCCAAGACTGACAGTTGTTCCATGAGCCTAGTGCCATCAAACCTTTCATCTGTGGGTCCTGGGGAATGCAGCCTTGGAAACCTAAGTTAACTGCAAAGTCATCTAGTTAGTTCTCTGAACTGCAGCAGCCTACACTATTACAAAACTCAAACACTGCTAATGTGGATCAAGATGGAAGAAATCAAACAGAGGATACTTTTGAACTCACCTACATCCAAAGTCAGAGCACTTGATGCTTTAAATCTCATCTAAAAATATCTTACAAAAGCTATTTCTGCAAAGGTAGAAGAGGTGTCTGTTCTACCCAGTACACAGGACACAAAGAACAGTTGAGAAACATGATACCTCTTTAAAAAAAAAAAAAGACAGTTATTTCCAAGTATAGCCCAATTTGAAGGACATCTATGAACTACATTAAAAAGATTCCAAACTAAGATCTCAGGCAACCTCAGCAACATGTAAGAGAAAGCAGATAAACAATATAAAGAGTTGAGAAAATTAATCCAAGTAATGAATGAGAAGTTCGCCAAAAAGACAGAGGTCATGAAAAAGGAACCATTTCAAATCATGGAGTTGAATTTCAATCAGTGAAATGAAAATAAGACATGAGCTTACACTGTAGAGCAGAAAAACAGAAGGAAGAGGTTTTGAATTTGAGTTAACACAGTTCCAAAAGGAAAAAAGAAAACAAAGAAAGCCCATGGGGTTTATGAGACACCATTAAGCAAAGAAATGTTTCCCTGAAAGAATCCCAGGGGGAAAAGAAAAGAACAAAAGCATGGAGGACATATTTTATAAAATCAGAGCTGAAAAATACATCTAAAATCTTACAAAAGATGTAGACACTCAGATGCAAGAAGCACAAGGGACCACAACTAGAGTCAACCCCAAATTACCATCACCAAGACACATTACTTAGTTAAGCTGCCAAAGACTTGGTACAGAATTCTAAAAACAGCAAAGGAAGTCAGTTAATAAAGTCACATATCAGGGACTTAGATTTACAGCAGTTTTCTGGGCAGAAACCTTAAAGGGTAGATGAGAATGGTGGTTTATACAAAGTTCTTAAGTAACATAAAACTGCTAATCAAGGATATTATACCACGCCAAAACAAACAAACAAACAAACAAACAAACAAACAAACCTTTAGGCATGATGGAGAAATAATAATAAACAGATCACTTAGTCACACAGTAGAGTCTTACACTAGAGAAAAATGTTAATAAACACAATCATGTGTGGTATGCCATAAAAACATGTGGGTGTACAAAATTTAGTGTAAGGAAGGGTACTTAAAAGAGAATATTGAACCTTAGCATGATGTAACCCATCGCATTGTAGACATAAACAGCAAGGTAGAAGAAAGTAATATATAATCTATAAAACAAACAGAGTACAGGAAAATGATGGAATGAAGACCTACCTGTGAACAGTTTCGACAAGATCCTAGAAACCAGAAAGGTGAGCATGAAAGGGAGCAAAGATATGCCAAGGCAGACGGGTAGGATGATAAAAAATGTGATGAGAAAGGAGACTGCTACTGAAAATAGAAGGATGTAAGTGGGAGAGAGGGATGGGAGGATCATCAAAAAATTGTACTCAAAAATGTTATAATGAAACCTAATACTTTGTATGCTATTTAAAATAAAAAATTAAAAATAATAACTGTGAATGTTACTGGATTATGTTTATTAATCAAGAGACACAGCCTGTCTAAATTGTTGTTTTAAAAAGAAAGTCTAATTATATGTCACTTTCAAGAAACTCATGTGACTGGTAGAGTTATATAAGTTTAAAATGAAGGGTTTTAAAAATATGTAAATAGAAATCAAAAATGAGTATGACAAGTTATAGGAATATCAGAGAAAGTGAACTTTAAATAAAAACCAGTGAGAGAAACAAAATTCACTATATATTGATAAAAGGTCAACTCAGCAAAAAACAAAACAAAAAAAACCCCAAATATTCTCAGCATAATAGTACCTTGAGTTTTGAGTTTAAGAAAACTTCCTTAACCTAAAGAAAGAGATGCCCATGAATATACAAGAAGCCTACAGAACTCCAAATAGATTGGACCAGAAGACAAATTCCTCTAGTTACATGATAGTCAAATCTCCAAGTGCACAAAACAAAGAAAGAATATTAAAAGCAGTAAGGCCCTTGGTCTTTCAAAGATCATATGCCCCAGTACAGGAGAATGCCAGGGCTAGGAAGCAGGAGTGGGTGGTTGGGGAGCAGAGTCGGGGGAAGGGTATAGGGGACTTTTGGGATAGCATTTGAAGCATAAATGAAGAAAATATCTAATTAAAAAAAAAACAAGTTATCAAAGGGGGGAAAATAAAACATTAAAAAAAAAAAAGAAGCAGTAAGGGAAAAGGGTCAAGTAACATATAAAGGCAGACCTATCAAAATTACACCAGACTTCTCACCAGAGACTATGAAAGCTAGAAGATTCTAGGCAGATGTCATATAAACCCTAGAAGAACACAAATGCCAGCCCAGGCTACTATACCCAGCAAAACTTTCAGTTACCATAGATGGAGAAACCAAAATATTCCATGACAAAAGCAAATTTACACAATATCTCTCCACAAATATAGCCCTACAAAAGATAATAGATGGAAAACCTCAACACAAGGAAGGAAACTACACCCTAGAAAAAGCAAGAAAGAAATTTTCTTTCAACAAACACAAAAGAAGATAGCCACACAAACATAATTCCACCTATAACAATAAAAATAAGTGGAAGCAACAATCGCTATTCCGTAATAGTTCTTAATATCAATGGACTCAATTCCCCAATAAAAAGACATAGACTAACAGACTAGATGCGTAAACAGAACCCAACATTTTGGAGCATTCAGAAAACATACCTCAGGGACAAAGACAGACACTACCTCAGAATAAAAGCCTGGAAAACAATTTTCCAAGCAAATGGTTCCAAGAAACAAGCTGGAGTAGCCATTCTAATATCGAATAAAATTGACTTTCAACCAAAAGCTATCAAAAAAGTTATGGAGGGACACTTCATACCCATCAAGGAAAAAAATCTACCAATCTGAACTCTCAATTCTGAGCATCTATGCTCCAAATGCAAGGGCACCCACATTCATAAAAGAAACTTTACTAAAGCTCAAAGTACATATTGCACATCATACAATAATAGTAGGAAACCTCAACATCCCACTCTTATCAATGGACAGATCATGGAAGCTGAAGCTAAACAGAGACACCCTAAAACTAACAGAAATTATGAACCAAATGGATTTAACAGTTATCTATTGAACATTTCATCCTAAAAACAAGAGCACCTCATGGTACCTTCTCCAAACTGACTATATAATCATAGGAACACTTCTCCATTGCTGGTGGGATTGCAAGCTGATACACCCACTCTGGAAATCAGTCTGGCAGTTCCTCAGAAAATTGGACATAGTACTACCTGAGTACCCAGCTATAAGACTCCTAGGCATATACCCCCAAAATGCTCCAACATGTAATAAGGACACATGCTCCATATGTTCATAGCAGCCATATTTATAATAACCAGAAGCTGGAAAGAACTCAGATGTCCCTCAGCAGAGGAATAGATACAAGAAATGTGGTACATTTACGCAATGGAGTAAAAACAATGACTTCACAAAATTCGCTGGCCAATGGATGGAACTAGAAAATATCATTCTATGTGAGATAACTCAGTCACAAAAGAACACACATGGTGTGTACTCAATGATAAGTGGATATTAGGCAAAGAGTATGGAATACCCATGATATAACTCACAGACCATATGAAGCTCATGAGGAAGGAAGACCAAAGAGTGGATGCTTCAGTCCTCCTTAGAAGAGGAAACAATGTAATCAAGGGAAGTAGAGTGTGGGAGGGACTTTGGAGGAAGAAAGGAGGGTGAGGGGAAATAGAGGGGCGGAATCAGGTATGGGAGGAGAGGAAATTTAACAGAGGTGTGAAGCAATGGGGGATGAGGAACTGGGGGTAGACCAGAAAGTACCAGATGCCAGAAAAGCAAGAGCCTCCCAAGACCCCACATGGATGACATTAGCTGAAATACCCCACAAAAGGGAGGGAGAAGCTGTTGAGACCATATATTAGGCATGGACCCCTGGTTGAGGGATGCGGTCACCCACCCATCTCCAAAATTTTAACCTAGAATTGCTCCAGTCTAAAGGAAATACAGGGTCAAAGAGTGGAAAAAAGACTGAAGGAAAGGCCATCCAGAGACTGCCCCACCTGGGGATCTATTCCACATTCAGACACCAAACCCAGAATCTATTGATGATGCCAAGAAATGCTTGCTGACAGGAGCCTGATACAGCTATCTCCTGAGAAGCTCTGCCAGATCCTGACCAATGAAGATGCAGATGCTTGAAGCCAACCATCGGACTGTGCACAGGACCCCAATGGAGGAGTTAGGGGAAGGACTGAAGGAGCTGAAGGGGTCTTATATTCATCAATGGAAGGGTATGCCCTTGGTCCTGTGAAGGCTTGATGCCCCAGTGTAGAGGAATGCCAGAGCAAGGAGGTGGGAGTGGGTGGGCGGGAGAGCATCCTCGTAGAAGCAGGGTAAGGGGGGATGAGATAGGGGTATTGCAGAGGGGAAACCAGGAAAGGGGATAACATTTGAAATCTAAACAAATAAAATATCCAATTAAAAAAAATTTAAAGAGAATTTAAAGAGAAAATGGAAGACACCAAGAAGCACAAGAAAAAAAACAAAACTCTATCTCTCTAATAATAAGGGGAAATGCAAATCAACAGGACAATAAGACATTATCTTATGACAGTCAGAATGTGTAGTACTGAGTGAGGAATTTTAGTAAGTGCTTGTGTTGGGGAAAGGGACCACTTCATGGTTGGTAGGAATGCAAATTAGAATGGCTGGAATGTAAACAAACTTGAAGGTTCCCCAGATAACTAAAACCAGACAACATGATTCATTAATCCCACTGCTGTACACAGCAGAGAATAAATGCTACACTAAAAGGCACTTACATTCTGTGTTTATTTCAGCACCATCCATAACAGCAAATGGATAAAGAGTGAGATATATACATTTCAGCAAGCTATTCACCTTTCAGTGAGAATAGAATCCTGTCACTTTTAGTAACTTGGGTGAAAATGGAGATCATTGAGCAAAATAAGCCAGACACAAAAAGACAAATACCACATGTTCTCACTCATTTGTGGAACCAAATTAGTTCATCTTGGAGAAAATGAGTGGGATAGTGGTCCCTGGAGGTGGAGAAATAAAGGGAAGAGCAAAAACTCTAAATAAAGTTGCACCAAACACAGAGAGGAGAAAGAAACTCAGGTGTTCCAGCACAATAGGATAACTGTGGGTCAAAAAGTGTTTATTTCAGTGTATTAAATTCTGACTCTCCAAAGAGTAATATTTAAAGGAATGAATTACTATACATTATATAGACATATCAAACTACTTTAACATACCCCATAAAAGGTGTATAAATATTATGTCTCCATTTATCTTTCTTCACTGATTAGTAAGAACAGAGTTCTATACTTCATTAAAGAGGTCACCACAGGAAAGTGTCTTTTTACTGTATTCCTAATAGCAGTACTAAAAGACTTCAGAATTACTCAATGAATCAGATTATGAGCTATTATGAAATGTCAGTAAATTAAAGGCTTTCGATGCAAACCATTCCTTGATAACTTTTTGGCTGTTTGTAAAAAAAAAAAAAAAAAAAAAATCAAAGCCAGCCTCAAAAGAGGACAGTTTTACTTCCATTTTAAGCAATTCAAAACTAAAGAAATTGCACATGTCAAATGTAGTTGCAAAAGAAAGTTCCTAATGGGATATGACTTTGAGCAATTGCAGCATCATTAGAATAAATCTGTAACCTCTTTCATGGTGATTGCCTTTGAGGAGACTGTGTTCCTGTGTCTCAGCTGTGATATGCTTGTTCTAGAATAGCTGTACCTGATAGAGTCCACAGACTGCAGTGTGCAGAAGCTAGGGAGTGAGAATGAGGAAAGAACGGTCTTCCTGCTGATTGTGATGAGTCTGAGATACAGAAAAGGCCAAGAGTGGCTCCTGGGATTTAGAGACTGGAAAAAAAATTCAGTATATAGGCATGCATGGCAAAACTGCTCTAACAGGTGCAAAGAGCATCTTGGCAACTTTTAGGATTTTCAAATTAATGAAAATTTATTAATCAAAATGTGACCGATTATGGAAGCCTTTTTGGTTCAATGGAATACATTCTGGACTTCATCAGAAGCCATTCCCTGAGATCCCTTCTCTCTGACAAAGAAACAGCAGGGGCTTGGGATAGTCTTGTGATCTGACTGTGCTCATGCTTTTTTGTTTGTTTGTTTGTTTGTTTGTTTGTTTTTTTACACAGACCTACCTTCAGCCCTTATTCTGTCAGTTAGCCATTTCCATATCTTCCTCAATTCTCTGGCTCAAGATCTTTCAAGAAAGCCATCTTAAACTTTTCATCTTTGCCTTTCTGGAAAAGAGGTTGGTACAAAGCAAGCACATAGCTGTGAAAAACAGCATGGCAGAAACACTTGGAGGAATATAGACATCCGTAGGCTATCTCTGTCAAAAAATACAAAGTCATAGAACTGAGTTCTAACACAGGGAAGAATGAACAAAAATCTCAACTTTATATTCAAATGCTTGGTTCAGGTCCAACTCGTTGACATATTAGAGCATCTTCTCTTTTGTGATTATGGCCACTGGATGGATTTGCTAACATAATTGGCTGAAGTTTTATTGTTACACTTAGAGAATCATACTAGCATGTTCATGAATACCACTGAAGTAGTCTTCTCAACATGCCACTCACTAATCCAGTCTTCTTATGAAAAGACTGGATTTAATACCTTACCCTTCTTACAGCCCCTAGACCATGCATTGAAGTTAATTTGTGTCATTACCCAGGGCTGAAGAGCACAATTCTTATGTTATCCTGAATGACACCAGGGTCTTACCTGGAGTTTGTTTCCCATGGTTTATCAATCATCCAGCATTTTATCTCTACATAGGCAGAAACAGTATCTCTCTATGCCTTGGTTGGTCTAGAGACATGCAGATGATACCAGTTCTCATGGAGATACAAAAAAAAAAGTTTCACAATGCTGTAAACCTGGAGGATAATAGCTTTGACCTGTTGTGGGTCTCCTACACAGAGCCTTGGCACTTATACTGAGATGACTCCAGGGTGGATGAAGTAAATGGAATACAAAACACCCTACAATCACAGCCTTGTCAGGAAATGCTTAAGTCTAATTGCCAAGCGGCCTTCAATAAACTCAAGGCAGTCAGCATCTTATCAATGGTGTACTGTCAGATTGGATAAGCCCCTCCCTGTTTATTCACTTTTATCCTTGAAAAGCAATTGTTCCCAAGAATGACTCCAGTTGATTATCCAGAAGTGTCAAGGAAGATTAATATCTTACCAAACATCATATATCATCTTTTTGTCCCTATTTGGGGACCTAAGAGCAATGTCCTCTCCTGGCTGCCATAGTAGCAAAGTTCCCTGTATTGTATTTGCAGAGAGACATATTTCATAATGTCAGTGCACTGTAAAGGTTAGTGGATTGCGTGGCAGCAGTCAGGAATGTCAAATCCACTGCTGGTTTGATGTGTCTGGAGGTGGTGCCAGGGAATCAGTCTCATAGAATGCTCATAAATGGCTGTTCAAGAAATGACAACCAGGAGTAGTGAAAGCTGCTTCTTGGACCTCCCACCTCAGCTGCATCAGAGAAAAAGGTGGAACCCGGAAAATCGAGCCTAGCTGTTTTGGCTGAAAGCTGTCATCATTTCCCACTAGTGTTGCATTCAAACCCTTGTGATAAGGGCTTGTTAGACAGGTTCCTGCATAGAAAGGCTCTGGTTTCAAATTCCACCATTAGACAAACAAATGCAACACAACACAACACACCACCACCAACAACAACTAAAAAAAAATCTCTGATCTCCGTAGAACACGGATTTAGATTAAATACTAAAGGCCCATAGTCCCCTAAACCGTCTTTATCTCCTTCAGCCTTACATACGATGAAATAAGAAAACGTAAACTCTCAATTTCTTTTTCTATGAAACTAGGCAGTGATAATACTTGGATGGTCAAGTGAGAAGCATTAAATCCTAGAGTACACTCTGTGCCAACATCGGGCATTGCACTGTCCTGGTCTGGATTCCACAGTTGAGATGGACTCATAGCTGCATCCGCTGTCCTTCCTTATCTAACTGTCTTCTGGTTTCCTCTCGCTTTTGTTTTTTGAATGATCCCTGCCTCCATACATGGACCCTTCTCACCTACCCCTGCTTCTGTGCATGTCCTGAGGCCTAGCTGTTACCATGTTCTTAACTAACATGTTATGTTCATTCATCATAACTCAGTCACTTTGCCCTTTTCTAGAATCCAACAAAAGGTTTGTAGAATGTGTCAAATAGGTCTAAATGGATTTTATGATGAACTTAATATTAAATTCAAATGGAATTTGCTTTTATTTTGATAGCTATTAAGAAATTACTTTGGGCTTTATACAAGGGATTTTTATAAGTTTAAGTAAGGACTCGGGTTGAAAGAGAAATACAGCAATTGAAAGTCAATAACAGCTTCAAACTAGACCAGCTTAGTGAAGTCTTGAATTTGAAAATGGGCCAGAGAGCAACAAGAATAACGAGAACACCTTCCAAAAGGCGTTTTTCAGCCTATGGTTATGACTAATTATTCATTTTAATATACGAATAGGATAAGATAAATTGTACTATAACATGTATAAAGAGAAAAAAATAACTGTTAGGAACCCTGAGAATAATCTTAAAATTTTCAGTGAACAAGGGAGAGGACAAAGGGTATAAATAGGAGGTAGACAAAGCCAAGGAGAGAAGAAGGAACTAGAAATAAACAAGTCATTGCAAATGAAAGCTAAGGTGGCCATGGACTTCTCACAACTGAGAAACAGATCGCTGATCCCAACGGTGGAGCAAGTGAGGGGAAATTAGATTATACCTGTGTTTGCAACTGCTCTGGGTAACCCCTGAGCTTAGCCCAAAGGAGGTTTTGCAAAGTTCACCTCCAAGCTTCAAAGAACCTACAGCAAGGCTGTGAATAATCTCTAAATACTCAAAAGTCAGCACACACACAGGTAGCCTCAGTCTTGTGCAAAATGTTTCCACAGCACACCTGAGGAGCTGATTCAGAGGTAGAACCCTTAGACCTCTGGCCAAACACGGTCTGTGCAGAGTCCTTCTCCTAGCTCTTCATCCTTCTTTGTCCTGTTCTGCAAGGATGTTTGCAGAGCCTTCAGGTTGACTGTTCAAGCTGCAGCAATGTATCAAACAACCACTTCTCCACTCTCTGTGCTCAGGCCTACTGGTCTGGTGAGCACTAGGCAGCCCAGGTGAGAGTTCAAGAGCAGCTGGAGGATAGTGCAGGAGTGGGGTAGGGGTGGGGCCGGGGGACATTCATGTCCTCTTAGCCTTGCAGGTTCTGTCACTCCCAGATTTTGGTGCCTTGCTCCATGAGAAAAAAGAGCTAGAACATCCTCTTTTCATTTTCAAAAACTCAGGAGATATTTCAAAGGTATTAGCCTTTCTTCCCACACCTAGACCTCAGCCTGAGACAGAGCAAATTTCAGAGCAGGCTAAAGTTCCAGAGATACCGCAAAAAAACATTCATTATTTCTCAAAAGCTCAGAGACCTTTCTATTTGTTCTTTCTTTGCTGGTGAAGCAAGTGTGTCCCCCTTTCCTCGAAACAATGGAAAGAGATATACGTGGAGCGTCAACAGCTGACCAGAGTGGGTATGGAGGGGAGCCAGGACTTCTTTCCTTGGGGTCTAGGAATGCCTAGTCGGAAGCCCCTGCCTGGCTCTTTCTTCCTTGGACTTACACAGCTGACTGGGCTCCTTTTTTACTGTTCCAACTTTCAGCTTCCCAGTATCCCTAAGGGCCTCTGGGTCTTTGATTTCTGTCACCTGCCAGTGAACTGTCAGGTTCCAACTAGTCCAAGGGAGAGGGAAGCCTAATACCCGACCCAGGCCTTGTAATCAGTCTGGAGCAACAACCCAGGGAAATCTGAGACAGAATGGTTGGGGTCATCCAGAGGATTCCTTATTGGATCCTCTTGCCTCCATTGCTACACTGCCAAGAGAACCTTGTGGAAATTAAAACAGAGGGCTCCAGACAGCAGCATGAGGGGTTGAGTCTTAACTGGAGGGAAATAGGTTGCAGCCATCACTCCACAGCTGGTCATCCACACCTGCAATACAAGCCCCAAGACAGCGCTTTCTGCTAACCACTTGCCTTTGTAAAACAGAATCCCTCATTTTGGCTTCTTGGAAATGCCCAAAGTAATTGAGATCAGGACGCTCTTCACTGTGCAGCAGAAGCCACTGCAGGTGAAAATACAAATGAATGTTTTAAATTGTTCACGTTTCTCCTTCAGACGGGGTTACGTTTAAATGGTGTCTTTCAAATAACTGTTTTTCTCAAATGACAAAAACAAAAGGCAAACCAAAACAAACCAACAGCCGCCGAGAGCAGACAATTTTCCGCTCAGCTGAGGTACCACTTACCGAATTGCAGCCAAGAGTGATTTTTATAGCCAAGTTATAAATGGCTGGAAATCGGGAGGTTTTGATGGAAATGCCGGCTGACCTTTAGCTGTATTGATGCTGGAGAGTGCTACTATGATAAAAATGCCCTCTGTCTCCCTCCACCTGGGCTCCCCAAGCTCCTTAATTCTAGTAAATAATGGGCTGTGCTCTCACTGGAGCTAGCCAGTGAAGCAGCTAGGAGGATATGATTAAGGAATAAAATTCCATCCTGGGTCAGGAAGCAAGACTGTGCTTCGATACCTGACCAGTGAGCTGGGAGAAAGAAGCCTTTGAATGGATCAGTTCTCTTCGGCTAGCAGTGAAATGGTTAACTACCTCTTATTCCTCCCCATCTGAAAATTACCTTGGAGGGGCAGAGGCTCTCTTAGGGCAATGAGTCTAGGTGAAGCCTCTTGGTGTAAATAGCGCCCGCCCTGTGCCCAGAGCTGGCTTCTTCCTTTATGCTATCATAGACAAGGGTTACTCATGATGGATGCTAGCTTTACTGTAGGGTGTGGTGCAGACCCAGAAAATTTGTCTCAAAGATGTATTTATTCACTTGCTACAAATTAAAGCGATATCCCACATTACTTCTGAGAGATACACTTTTAGACACCCCCCATGTGAAACCAAGGTCACTTCTATTAAAGTGTTGATAAAACAACGAGGCATTTGTCATTGATTTCAATCAGATTGCTCTCAAATTTGGTCTACTCTTCATACCTAGTAAAACATATGTTCCCATGTTCCCATGTATTAAGTTCTTGGAACATCACAACTATGGAAAAAAAGAAAAGGTCAAATAATACATTTTGGCACATTTTTTTTTTTCATTTTGTCACTTAACATCAAGATTTTGTAGATGGAAAAAAAGTTGACAACTGCCCTTGAAAATATGAGAATATGTAGATTTTCCTATCTTGACAGGTCTCCCTGCCTTAGTCTCACAAATCAGGCAGGCTCTGCATTTTATGAAATGTAAAGTGTAGTTGCATGACTTTCCATAAACTTCGTTGCTAACATATTTTTCCTCTTGTATTCCTCTAATATATGCAAAGTGCCAAGCTCCTCCAAAGAATGTTACAGGTCATTTTCCTGCCATAATAGTGGAATCAGCAGAGAATGCACTTCATGGTTTGAATGCGGTGACAGAAGTAGTCAGAAATATGTACTGGGTAGGAACCTCCACAAAAGCCTTGAGATTTTCACATGAGTAGAGATTATGGCTGTGGAAATCACTTTCTCTTAAAGTGATGTGTCCTGTGTAAATATGATTGAAGAGCATTTATTGGTTCTGAGCTGTCAAGTGCCCTTGACCTAGTGACACTGATTTCCCACCATTGTCTTTATGTGCACTGCTCCACGAGGACAAGGCCATAATGGCTGCTGCACTTAACAATTAATTTTCATCTATTCTTTACACCAAGCCTCACAGAAGCCTCTGAAAGTCTCTCTCTCTTTCTGTGTGTTTCTTTCTGTGTTTCTCTCTCTCTGTCCCTCTCTGTTTCTGTCTCTGTCTCTGTCTCTGTCTCTGTCTCTCTCTCTCTCTCTCTCTCTCTCTCTCTCTTTCTCTGTGTCTGTCACACACAAACATACACACACACACACACACACACACACACACACACACACACACTCAGGTCTTGCTGTTTCAACCACACACATAAGACATCTAGTCTATAAAAAGCTTTGCTTTCTTCTGATTAGTAAATATTTTAGCATTTGAAAAGCTGTACATTTAATAACGAACAAAATCAAATGAAAATGCAACAGCTATAAGGTAACAAGCACCCCTCCCTTGTGTACATATGAGGACTTTGATCACTTCAGTTCATGTCAGACAATCTCTTTTACTATAAAGCCTACAAAATGCCCCAGCATAAACATTTTGGGGAGAGAGTATAAGAAACAGTCTTTCTTTCTTTTTTTTTTTTTTTAAATTTATTTTATTTATTATATGTAAGTACACTGTAGCTGTCTTCAGACACTCCAGAAGAGGGTGCCAGATCTCCTTACGGATGGTTGTGAGCCACCATGTGGATGCCGGGATTTGAACTTATCACCTTCGGAAGAGCAGTCGGGTGCTCTTACCCGCTGAGCCATCTCACCAGCCCCGAAACAGTCTTTCTTGCTACCTGTTATGTCTCTATCTTTGGAGTATATCTGCTTTATCAGAGCCCTAACCAGTAGAGGGCCCTGTTGAGATAATCTTTATTTAATGGAGACATTTATTTTAAAAAGCAATGTACCAAACAATGAACCATGTGCCAGAAAAAAAAAGTCCTCTCATCATTAAATTGAAAATTTTTAAAAGATTAAATCATAAAGATGCTACTGTGTAAGTAAAAAAAAATCTATTCTTGAGAATTTTTGGCTGGGGAAATTGGGTTGACTATGCCTCATTTTCCTCTTCATGGCATAGTGATTTTTTTTTAATTGCCACTATGCAGAATAGAAGTAGCAAATGTCTACTTTATATCTATTCATCCTAAGGAATAAGTGAAGATTAAGTACAGTTATCAGTTTATGTTAACAAGTATGTACATTCTGGGTTGTAGCTTCTTATTGTAATTAGTGATTCTCTTGTTTTGATACTTTAAAGGACTCATTAATTTAATTTACTTTTATGTGTATAGGTGTTCTGTCTGTCTTTATGTCTGGGTACAATGAGCATGCCTACTGGTACTCACCTAGGCAATAAGAAGACATCAGATACCTTGAAACTTGGGATAGAGACATTTGTGAGCTGCCATATGAGTACTGGAAATTTATCATGGAGAAGCCAGTGCTTCCAATCACTGAGCCATCACACCAGCCCATGTTTTAACATTTTAAAGTGGTATTTGTTTCATGGTGTATAATTTCCTTCCAAGTACTTCCAAGCTTTGGAATTTTATTGTTCATGGAAGTCAAATAAGAGACAACATTTTGGCCCTTTTAGATTTTGATCCTTTTATTAATTTTTATCAATGTGGCTTTAATTTATCATTTTATTCCACTTTAATTCATTCTGATTCTTGCTTGTCTTAAATAATAGTGAAAATATAGAAAATGTAGGGAATAATATAACAAGATTTGGTGGTTTAAATAAGTTTGGCCCCGATAGATTGAAGTGTTTGAATGCTTAGCCCATAGAGTGTTGCAGTACTAGGAGGCTGTTGGAGTCATTGTGGCCTTGTTGGAGAAAGTGTGTCACTGTGGAGGTGAGCTTTAAGATAAAATCTGCTCAAACAACACCAATGTGGTACAAAGTCTCCTTGTGTTGCTAAAGGATCAAGCTGTAGAACTCTCAGCTCCTTGTCCTGTACCACATCTATCTGGACGCCATCATGTTTCCCACCACGATAATAGTAGACTAAAACCTCAAACTGCAAGCCAGCCCTAATTAAATGTTTTTCTTTATGAGAGTGCCTGTGGTCATGCTGCCTCTTCATGGCAATGGAAGCTCTAACTAGGGCAAGAACTTTGCATCGTTTATTGTTGCTATAGAGCATATCAACTCATTATTCACTGGCTTAGAACAGTGGAATTTCTTTTGGGGGCAGAGATTCATGAGAGCTCTGATTCTTATCTGGTCTGAGCTTGTTCACGCATCTGTGATCAGCTGGTTAATCAGCTTGGCAAGGGAAGGAACAGGCCAATCTGGAACAGGCAACAGCTGGAACCCCTCAACACTCCTCCACATTGCCTCTCATCCTCCAGTAAACCAATTCAGGGTTGTCTCCATGTTGGAGGCAAGCATCCAAAAGTAAGAGAATTGGATATGACCTCTTGAAACTAAATACAGAACTGACACATAGTACAGACTCATTGCTTTCTACTGACTAAACCACATATACATAAAGTGGTGCTTTAAAAGAGCATGTACACACACACACAAACCTGTGTGTGTGTGTGTGTGTGTGTGTGTGTGTGTGTGTGTGTGTGTGTACTATACTTATAAAACTGGCTTTCATACTTGGGAGTTGGGCAAAGAAAGGAAGATTCCATGGGCTGGCTCGCCACGCAATCTAGCTGAATTGTCAACTCTAGGGCCAGTGAGAGAGACTGTTTGTAAAATTAAGGTAAATGATTGAGAAAAGCATTAGACGTCAACCTATGGCCTTCACAGACATGCAAGTTTTTTCACACTTGTGTACACACATGAACCCATACTGGGTCAACACATAAGAAGTTCAGCTGAGGCTAGCATGCTGAAAAGCCTACTTCTGCATAGAGAGATGCTGAGGGGCCCAGGACTTCCAATCCCCAAGTGCAGAGAAAGAACAGGTCAAGCTTCAATTGATTACATAGATACTCCAACTGTGACTGAGTGGAATAGAAGTGAAATTTCCCTTTGATATGTGCCCAACCTGAATGTTAAGCTCTGTGTTTGTCAACTCAGCTTGCTACAACAAAGTATCATGGGCTAGTGGCTTAGATAATATAAATTATATACTCCTTTTATTGAAAATAGATTCTTTTCTCATACAGTATATTCCGATTACAGTTTCTTCTCCCTCTACTCCTCCCTGTTCCTCCCCTCCTTCCTCTCAGATCTATTTCCTTTCTGTCTCCCATTGGAAAATAATAGTCCTCTAAGAGATAGAAACCAAATATGACAAAATAAAATATAATAAGATAAAACGAAACCCATCGCATCAAGGCTGGACAAGGCAATAGGAGAAAGGGAATCCCAAGAAAATGCAACAGATTTAAAGACCACTCATTCACTTTCAGGAATCCCATAAAAAATACTAAGCTGAAAGCTAAGTTATATATGCAGAGGATCTGGTACAGTTCCTATGCACACTGTTTCAGTCTCTGTGAGTTCATATTATTCTCAGTTGACTTAGAACAGCTAGTTCTCCATGTGTTTTCCATCCTCTCTGGCTCTTACACTCTTTTTTCCTCCTCTTTTGCCAGTTCTCTGAGCTCTGGGGTAAGGGATTTTTATGAAGACATTCCATTTAGAGATGTGAGCTCTAAGAACTCTCTCTCTCTCTCTCTCTCTCTCTCTCTGTGTGTGTGTGTGTGTGTGTGTGTGTGTGTATGTGTCTGTCTGTCTCTCCCTCCCTCCCTCCCTCCCTCCCTCCCTCCCTCCATCCATAATGTCTTTTTGTGGGTCTCTGCATCTGTGTAGGAGGATGCCTCTCTGATGATGACTGAATAAAGCATTGATCTATGAATACAGCAGTATATCATTATGAGTGATTTTATTGATACCCCCTCCCCATTTTTTACAAATGTATTTTCATACAGGTCTGCTGTACTCAAGTATGAGATCAGAGCACCAGCATGTTTGGCTGCTACTGAAGACTTTATCACCTTGCAGTCGGTTTCCTTCTTATTCTGATATTAAGTTGTAGGGAGACAGGGAAGGTGAGTTTGAGAAATGAGAATATAGAGAAAGGAGGGAGAAAGTGAAGGGAGAGGAGGAGGTGAAGGAGGATTAGTTTTCTGGTGTTTCTTATAAAAATATTAATCATATTGGATGAGGTTCCTACCCTATAGCCCCATTTAAACTAAACTCTGTAGTTATCCCTAATTCTGTCATATAATCACATCAAGGCTTGAGGTTTCAACATAGAAATTCAGAAGACATAATTTAATATATACCATTATTATTTTAAGTTACCTAAATTTTTGAATGATTTGTTCTGCAGCAATAATGAAAAAGATGATTACCATAGTGTAGAGTTTTGGGTTGTAAATATCAGCATAATGGTATTAGACCTAATCTGTAATTCCACTTTCTGATGGGCACGCTTTTGAGACATCTCTATCTTGCAATAGCTGGGTAAATTACTCGCTTAATTGATGCACTCTTTCTAACTCAGCAGGACTTTCCTTAATCATGAACTTCCAGTTGCTTTGTAGTTCTGTAGCAATTACAGATAATACCACAATAAACATGTTTTCTTGTGCAGAATAGAGTTTTTTCCAAACCACATTTATTTGGTTACATGAGCATACTGTTTTAGAGATGCTTATACTGTCGATTGTACAACCTGGTCATCAGAACCTGCCCTCACATCCTGTTTCCTGGCCACTTAGCACCATGCAGATGTGACAAGGCTCAGAGATGATACTAGTGTGGGCTTATTTTGGTCATCCTTATAGTTTTTGAGATTGTAAGTCTTTGAAAAATACTTTGTTCATGATTGAATAACTTTTCCTCTATTTTGAGAGTATATGTTTGTCTTTTATTATTAAGACATCCTGTCTTATTCATTTTTAGGCTTGCTCTATTCCATTTGGGTATTATATTTTCCTGTTCTATATATGCTAAAATCATTTCCAAGTGATTACATTGTAATCTTTTTTGTTTGTTCATATGTCATTAGAGGAGCTTAGGTAATTTAATCATCTATAAGTTTACACTCACATGAACATATTATGCATACTATGTTGCTACATTTTTATTTTTACAAATTTTAGATTTTGTGACCTCTAAAAATTCTTTCCTTATTTTGTATTGCACACTGTCCTTGGTTTTAAATTGAGGAATACTATTTGTTGCTGACATTGTAGAGCTATAGTTTTAAGTAGCTAGTAATTTACATTTACTACTAATAAGCAGATACAATTATAAATCATTTCTCAAATTTTCAAAGGCTGATTGAGCAGTGTTGAAATTTTCAAAATATCAGTGAGTAACTGGACAAGAACTGATGTGGCAGTGTGGCTTAACAGTTGAGAAAAGTTTATCTTCATAGTGGCCCTTTGGAGTTATAAAATCAGAAGGTCTCTTGTTCTGAAGTGTCCCCTTAGCATGTGTTATATACAGGATACACTAGGAAAGTAATATTAATTTCACCATTACTACAAACTATGTAGCTTATTCTTTAGTAGCTATAAGAAATTTGAAGACTGTGTTCAGAAAACCATATAAAATTCTACAAATAAAATAAGCGTTAGGGAAAAAGCAAAATGAGTTTTTTTAAATGACAGATATGGTATATTTCTTTGTCTTATTTCATGATACATTTATTATTATCCTTTGCTGAGATGTTAATTGTAAATAAACTCCTTAGAAATATGTTTTCATTTGATGTAAGAGCATGTGTTTATCTTGTCTTAGGAGCATCTGATAAGGCTGATAGACACTTGATGTGCTGCTCTACTCTCTGTGCCTTGTAGTACTTCTAGAAGCTCCAGGGTGCTCAAGTGTGCATGTGTGTCCATAACAAAATGTGAAGCACTGGGTAGTCTCATGGTGCTATTGAAAACACAGCGGTGCTCAATGCAAAGACCCTCTTTATGCCCATGTTGCCACTAACTCCCTGTGCACCTTTTACACAGTGACCAAACTTTACAAATTTGACTATGTGTTGCTTAATGAAGAGATAAATACAGAGAAATGTGCCAATTTTGACTGCTAGTGAGAATCATGGAGTGTATATACATAATCTAGATGGTCTAGCATTTGATGTAATTCCCTGATGTAATCAAGAAACTTGGTAAAATAAGATATATGAGGCTGCTGTATGACACAGTATCCTGTTTCACAGTGAACTTTTAAAAACTAAGAGTATGTAATAAAACAACAGTAAAAATTAGAGTAAATGCTATAAATCAGGAACATAGTCATTTGTCATTATCAAGTCCTATGCATTATAGAGGACTGTTTGTCTGCACATAATCTAATACCACTCACTGTGTGGAAGCAAATTAGGTTTTTTTTTCACTAGCAACACCATAAATATAAACAATGCAGCTGTGCAGTCATTAAGCTATAAGAGTTTTTCAACTCCATTATAATCTTTTGGGGCTACAATCTTGTGTATCATTTGCTGTTGATTGAAATGTCATTTTGCAGTGCACGATAGCATCTCTACTTCAAAGAAATAGTCACTGAGTCATGTCTTAATTATATATATATATATATATATATATATATATATATATATATATATATACTTGGAAAGAGGGAGAGAGAAAAAAAGGAAGGGGTTTAATTATTCAAATGTTTTTGTCCCTGCTCTAGGCACTCAAAAACCTCTTTTGAAAAGAGGATATCCAATGACTTCTTTTGTGATTGGGTTACCTCACTAAGGATGATATCCTCCAGATACATCCATTTGCCCAAGAATTTCATAAATTCATTTTTTTTAGTAGCAGAATAGTACTCCATTGTGTAAATGTACCACATTTTCTGTATCCATTCCTCTGTTGAGGGACATCTGGGTTCTTTCCAGCTTCTGGCTATTATAAATAAGGCTGCTATGAGCATAGTGGAACATGTGTCCTTTTTTACCAGTTGGAACATCTTCTGGGTATATGCCCAGGAGAGGTATTGCAGGATCTTTCGGTAGTACTATGTCCAGTTTTCTGAGAAAACGCCAGACTGACTTCCAGAGTGGTTGTACAAGCTTGCAATCCCAATGGAGGAGTGTTCCTCTTTCTCCACATCCTTGCCAGCATCTGCTGTCCCCTGAATTTTTTATCTTAGCCATTCTGACTGGTGTGAGGTGGAATCTCAGGGTTGTTTTGATTTGCATTTCCCTGATGATTAAGGATGTTGAACATTTTTTCAGATGTTTCTCAGCCATTCAGAATTCCTCCGTTGAGATTTCTTTGTCTAGCTCTGTACCCCATTTTTAATGGGGTTATTCGTTTTTCTGGAGTCCAGCTTCTTTAGCTCTTTGTAGATGTTGGATATTAATCCCCTATCAGATTTAGGATTGGTAAAAATCCTTTCCCAATCTGTTGGTGGCCTTTTTGTCTTGCTGACTGTGTCCTTTGCCTTACAGAAGCTTTGCAATTTCTAAGGTCCCAGAAGAGAGGCCCCTTGGTACTGCAATCTTTATATGCCCCAATACAGGGGAACGCCAGGGCCAAGAAGTGGGAGTGGGTGGGCAGGGGAGCAGGGAGAGGGGAGGGGACTTTCGGAATAGCATTTGAAATGTAAATTAAGAAAATAATAAAAGAAAAAAAGTGAAAAAAAAAATAGAAAAGAGGAAAGCTTTGGCTCTCTGTATTCTCTAGTACTGTGAGATTGGAATCCAGTAGAGTGATTCCTTTCAGGATTGCTCCACACTTGCACAGCTCTAAGGCGTAGGATGGCTAGCCTACCAATCTCCTCAGCTTCAAATGCCACGGGATGCTCCTTGTGTGCTGTATCAGAGGTTATAATTAGAACATTTTGGCATGGTGAGAAAGATTTTGAAAGGTGGACAAGTCCATTTAGAATCTGCCTCCTGTGGTAGATCCACTGTATCCTACAGTGGCGATAGCTGCTTCAAAATTGGCTTAGCAGGCATTTCGGAGTATCCATTGAAGGAAAAGCTATTTGTTTAGTTTTCCATATTAAGTGGAAATGCATGTTAGCAGACTGGAAACATTAATAACTCAATCATAGTAACAAAGTAGATAAAGATCTCAGACTTAAACTCAGAATTACTGATAATGGAAGCCTGAATTGATGGCACTCCCTGCAGTGAGTACTTCCAGCCCCCAGAGGAAGAAGTCCCAGTGAGAGGGCAGCAGAGTCTGCTGAGCTCCTTCCAGGGGCTCATCTGGACCTCCTTAGCACTGCCTAATGGTGCTTTCAAATTTTGAGGTATAGAAGTGTAAGTGCTAATTACCAGCCTCACACAAGCCCAAAGTTTCTATGCTTAACATAATGATTATGGATAGCTTAAATGTCAATTTTCCACAAATCAGAATCGTCCTAGTTGGGAGATTTCTTGATTAGTGTGGAAGAACCATTTAATCTGATGGCCGGTGACATCATCTGGTAACAGTCCAGATTAAAAGGGCAGGGCAGAAGGAAGATTGGCTCCTCTTTTCTTC